>CAUYQG010126922.1:0-15334 GCA_963574415.1 Tarsius wallacei | reverse complement strand
GTTGGAGTCTCACTGTCGCCCAGACTGGAGTGCAGTGGCTGCTCCTGGCCACCGCAGCCTCGACCTGCTGGGCTCCGGCGATCCTTCCGCCTCAGCCTTCCGAGTAGCCGGAATTACAGGCACGTGCTACCATGCCCGGCTGATTTTTTTGATTTATTGTAGAGATGAGGTCTCACCAAGTTGCCCAGGCGGGTCTCGAACCCGCGGGCTCAGGCAATCCACTCACCTCAGCCTCCCAAAGGTGCGGGATTAGAGGCTGAGCCACCGAGCCCGGCTAGAAAGATCTTTTAAACTCACTTTTTCCTTCATAGTCCCCTATCCCCCCATACCTGCCACCTTTTTCCCATCTATTTACTGCCAGAGGGCAAGTTCTGCTTCCTTAACGCCAGATCTTTTTCATGAATGTAAAGAGTATTGTTTGACAAGATGCAACGCCAAATCAACATTACTGTCAACAAAAATAATGTTCAGTCTAGACACAAGAAGAAGCATAACACCCCAAATGCAAGTGGCAACTGCAGGAGTGAAAAAAGAATGCCAGGCACAGTCATTTACTGATTACCCTGTTAACTTGTTTCCAGGTTATTATGATCTGAATAAAGGTGCGTTTTTATATATGTCTGTGTCAGGTTTGAAAACTGAGAAACATCTATAGCTTTTCCAAAATTGTTGTGCATGTTTTAAGATTAATAGGATTATTAACTGCCAAATATCAACTACTTGAAGTGGTATTGGCATTTGAAGGGAACCTAAAGGAATGTTAAGTGAATCTTATCTTCTGCAGAGTAGCACTACATTTAGTTGAAGATATGTGTAGGTTCACACCTTTTTGCTATAACAGATGGATATTTAGGTCGAACCATATGAAGTTCTTGATGTTTGACTCTTCTTGATCTGTGAAAAATGACAATTTCATATGATTCAACCTAATACAAAGTTTTCTGGCTGTGAGTCTCATTTAGGAATGGAGAACCGGGGAAGCTTTTCCAGTTTGTTTGAAATCCCAATAATTATATATGCTTCTCTGAAGGATAGGGGCGATACTGTCCCTTCCTCTCCCTTTGAGAATCACCTGAATGTAGAGAGATGTTTTCAGTAGGGCTCTCGTGTTCATAGAACTGTGTAAGGGTGAAAAAGTTTGAAAACTTATATTCTCTGAGATCACTTGGGGTGGTTCTTTGCTCACTTGAAATTCTTATGGAAAGGAGGATGTTTTAAAAAATGTTTCCTTTTTACCTTTTTAAAACCATATTTTTACTTTCCCTGTTCCCTTTACAGGATAACTCATTTGAATTTGAAAAACGTAGAAATGAACCTGTCAAGTACCAGCGAGAGCTATGGAATAAAACTAGTAAGTCAAAAGGAAATACCAGGAATTTTCAGGAGAGGCGGGTTTGGGACTTACTATAACTTTACATGTTAGTTATTGTTGAAATATAAAAATTTCCATTTTTATTGCTTGGCTTTTATTCTGATTTTAATGACTGTTGTATTTGTATCTTTTATCAACTCCTTTTTAGAATTGGCCGGTATTTTCATTATGAAAAATGCAATTGTTAAATTTGACACTACTTGAAGTACCCACACAGAAATGTAAAAACATTCAAAAATCTGAAAAAGATAGAAATGGTAAATACTTTTTTGAAGTGAATGTGACATAGTTGAAATATACACAAAACCTAACATACTTTACAACTTCAGATCATTTGATTTAGGGATATAAACTGTATTTTATTTGATTTAGCATTTCTTTAAAATGCAAAAGTACTACAGCACGTAAGACTGTCATTACAAATTTTCCAGGGGAACTTTTAAGTTCCTGACTTAGGTGAAAATGAAGTTATAGGCTACTGAAATTAAAAGCACTGATATCTAATTCTTGTCTCTTTTTTTCTGAAGTAGGCAGAGACTTTAATGAAAAAAGTCCTGTATGTAGTAAAACTTGGTTCTTTGAGCTAGCTTGACTATTCCACTGTGTTCATGTGTGTTGGAGACCCCATCCTGTCTTCTCTTCTTCCCATGACTGTTTTGATGCAGCCTTTAGCCATATCTAGTACTGGGTGTGGGGAAGATGGGTTTGTTAGCCAGAAGTTCCTAAGGTTTAGAATTCCCAAACGTTATCACTCGCCTACTGGGTCATAGCTGGGCATCCCTTTCAACATCATTTCCTCAGTCAGTCCCAGGGAAGGGATTGAAAAATTTGTGGACTTTGTAGTAGTATTGACACCTTCTAACGTTTGTTTATTTTCCTGAACCACGTGGAGACATTTGAGTACAGATTAGGAATTGCCTTTTTCACATAGCCCTAAGTATTTTGCCTCTTGGTTTTTTAATCTTCCTTCTTCTTTCTCTCTCTCTCTTTTAAAATTAAGGTCTTCCCTGTCTGTTTTATAATTAGAGGAAGTGTTGATTTTTGAAAAGCAGTTGATTTTATTGGGTTTGTTTGGTAAATAAATACCACTGATTCAAACTCAAGAATTTCTAAAGAGATTAACTTCACAGGATTCCTAAATTGATTCTAAAAGTTCCTCTTTTTTTTGAGTTGGAGTCTCACTTGTCACCCAGACTGGAGTGCAGTGGCTGCTCCCGCCACCGCAGCCTCGACCTGCTGGGCTCCTGCAATCCTTCCGCCTCAGCCTTCAGGTAGCTGGAACTACAGGCATGCGCTACCACGCCCAGCTAATTTTTTGATTTATTGTAGAGATGAGGTCTCACCAAGTTGCCCAGGCGGATCTCAAACCCGCGGGCTCAGGCATAAAAGTTCCTCTTTTAAGGACATTATTGGAAGGTCCTAATGGACCCCATTCTGTTTTGTTTTGTTTTGACTTTTTTTCTTGTTGTTCTTGTTATTACTTAAAGGTTGCAGCTCCAGATTACTTTTACATATTTTATATTTTATAACTATTTTTATTTGGTGGATGTTTAACTTGATGCTGAAATTGAGGTGATACTACATTTTAGTGATATATGGATATTCAGTTACTATGGCCTTCCATGTTCATCTCATGTTACTTACATTGTGAGAATACTGCTGTGTTCTTTAAGACTTCATGCACTTTAATGGTAATCTTCCCTGTAGTTCTTAATTTATTTCAATTTGAAGTACATTTATTAAGCACTGACTTGTAGCCTACAGAGATGAATAGGTTATACACAGTCCTTGGCCTGTAGGTGCATCTTACTGCATACTCCTATTTTATTGTTTCTGTTAGATGGTAAATGGTTCAGGTATTATCATGGACTCTTGTTCCCTTACCCCCCTCATTTATATGTCTGTAAAATTCTCCAAGAAGCAGTGCTCTATTGATTTTTCTTACCTGCACTGATTCTGTTATCCTTTTGTACTAGTATCCTAAAAGTCGATTTTTTTCAAAGAAGATCTGCTAGGTAAACAGTTTAACAGTCTTTTGGAACTTAAAATTGTTTCCTGCTGTTTTATACAATTAATAAAAGTTGTCAATAGTGTTCCAGATAGCCGGGTGTGGTGGTGCATGCCTGTAGTTCCAGCTACTTGGAAGACTGAGGCGGAAGGATCACCTGAACCCAGCAGGTTGAGGCTGCGGTGGTCGTGAGTGTGCCACTGCACTCCAGCCTGGGTGACAGAGTGTGACTCCAATTTAAAAAAAAATAGTGTTCCAGAAAAATATATTACTATTCTAAGAGATTTGTTGATTTCCTACACCCCTCATATTTTAATATCATTTTGTCTATAAATTAATCTGTTGACAGTAGCTTTATATTCATTGCTTACATTATCAAATTGTGTGAGGCTATCAAATGAGCAGCCATTGTTAAGGTGCTAATGTCCACAGAGGTAGTAGTAGTAGAACTTCAAAAGCAGGAATAGTAGGAAGAGTAATTTGTATTTTATCCCTCATGTTTCTTTGTATTGCAGATCAGTTTTTAATGTCTGTCAGATGCTTCTTACATTCAAAATATTTCAGTCTTCTGGAATATCAGGAAATACAATATATTTGTTCTTTGGAAAAGAGATACCTGTCTCTTTTGTTTATTTCCCTCTGAATAACTTTACAGTGTAGACATGCTTCTTATCATTTTGCTGCAAGGCAAAGAAAAATAGATACAAATTCAGCATATAGATTCTAAGCTACTGCATAGGTTTATAGTTGACATTTTTAAGTGTCATTAATGTAAACATCAATTTAATTCCAGAGGTCCCATGAATCCTACAGGGGATTTTGTTAAACAAGCAGATTCAGTAGGCCTGTATAGAGCCTGAGAGTCTGCGTATCTAACAAGCTCCTGGATGATGCCAATGTTACTATTCCCTGGACTACATTTTTAAAAAGGTTTTTATTTTGACCTAATTTTAGATTTTACAGAAAAGTTTCAGGGGTAGAGTTCTCTGATATCCTTCTTCCAGATTCCCTGAATGCCAACATTTTATTCTCTTTGTCGCTCCTCTCCTTCCCTTCTCTCCTTTAGCATATAATTCTTTCCGAACTACTAAAAAATACATATTTTTTATTCCCGAAAGTAAGAACATTCACATAACCACAGTGTAATTATTAAAATCCAGAAACTAACATGGATACAATATTATTACCTAATATCAGGCCTATTCATAGTTCTCTAATTGTCCAACAATAGTCTGTATTGCAAAAGTTAGTTAAGAATAGTACACGTATGTCAGTGGGTGTGGTGGCTCATACTATAATCTCAGCATTTTAGGAGGCTGAGGTGGGTGGATTGCTTGAGCCCAGAAGTTTGAGATCAGCCTGGGCAACATAGTGAAACCTCGTCTCTACAAAAAAAAAGAAAAAATTAGCTGGGTGTGGTAGCATGCACCTGTAGTCCTAGCTACTTGGGATGCTGAGGTTGAAGGATTGCCTGAACCCAGGAGGTTGAGGCTGCTGTGAGCCATGATCATCATGATTATGCCACTGAGACTCCGACTCAGAGAAAAATAAAAATAGTACATGTCTCTTTAGTCTCTTTTAATCTGGAACATTTTTGGATTTGCCTTTATATTTTAAGACATTGACACTTTTGAAGAATGTGGGCCAGGTGTTTGATATGAAATCCCTTAACTGAGTTTTGTCTGATACTTCCTCAAGATTAGGTTCGGGTAATGCACATTTGGTAAGAACATCAGAGACAGGATGCTAACTTCTTAGTGTGTCTTGTCAGAAGGCTTGTGCTGTTCATTAGTTCCATTACTTGACTGTTTGGTTAAGGTGGTGTCTGCCAGGTTTTTCCACTGGCGAGTTAATATTTTACTCTTTGTTATTAATAAATATATTGTGGGGAGATACTTCCAGGACTCTGAATATCTTGTTATTATTTAGATCTACACACTACTTAAGGAGCTAGGCCAGAAGTCTTGTTGTCCAATAACACCTCTAGCCGTAGGGGCTGCTGAGTACTTGAAATGTGGCTAGTTTGAATTGAGATGTGCTGTAAATGTAAAATATATGCTAGGTTTTGAAGACTTAGTATGAAAACAGGAATAAAATATTTCATTAATAATTTTTATATCGATTACAAGTTGAATGACAATATTTTGGATATTTCGGTCAAATAAAATATATCATTAAATTTCCATGTGTTCATTTTTAGTTTTTTAAAAACTATGACTACTAGAAAATTTCAAATTACATATATGGTTTGTCTTATATTGCACATTATTGGTAGAAATTTTTTAGAGCATAGCTGGACTCTGCTACCTTACAGCCAAGGCTCCTGTAGACATTTTCCAAAACCATTGGATTTTAGTGGTTGAGAACATGGCAGTATTGATTATTTGGTTTATTCTACCAATATTCATTCCATCATGTGCCAACCATATCCCAGGCACTTGAAGAAAAAGTGCTGTCCTTATTCATGGAGATTATGAACTAAGAATGGAACTAGTTTCCGATAATTCAGGTACTCCTTATAATAAAATTTGAAAAACATTGGACTGGTTTAAAGTAGAAGGAAAATTTAATGCAATAAAGGGTTTTGTGAAAAGAAATTTAGAAAGTGATGCTTATGAAAGAGAAGTTGACAGTAATGTTAGCCAAGAGTATATATTTTCTTCGGCTTTTTCAGTAGGGATTGTTTTGACAATGAATTTTTTCACTTAATTTCATTTCTAAATCAGAATAATGAATGTTTCTTAAAATACTTGTTGATTATTGTCATAACTGCTTGAATGTGTATAAGTTTGCTAACTTTTATGAATTTTTTTGTAGTTGATGCAATGAAGAGAGTTGAAGAGATCAAACAGAAGCGTCAAGCTAAATTTATAATGAACAGGTATGAATGAATATTTGCATAGAGTAACTTGGAAAAATAATTACTAGTAGATATCTAGAGGCATTAATATTTTTTCTTTAACTTTTTGTTTTGACGTAACTTTCAAACTTATAAAAAACTTGCAGCAATAGTATGAAGAACTCTTGTATATTGTTAGGTTAGCATTTTACTACATTTACTTTGTTCTTAGTTGCAGTGTATAACAACTTGAAACATTTTCTTAAACATAGTGTGATTATATATCAAAGTGAAGAAATTAACACTGATGAAGTACTATTGTATAATCTGTAAACCTTGTTTAGAGCTCACCAGTTGTTACTATAATGTCCTTTATAGAAATAGAAAATCCTGGATGATGGATTGCATTTAGTGGTCATATTCCTCATGCTCCTTTAATCTGGATAGTTTCTCATCTTTCTCTGTCTTACATGACTGTTTTGAAGAGTATAGGCTAAGTTATTTTATAGAATGTTCCTCAGTTTAGGTTTGTCTGATGTTTTCCTCGTGGTTAGATTTTGGTTAGGCACCTTTGGCAGGAGTATCACAGTGTTATCACGTGTGCCTTTCTCATGCATTGTATGAAGAGGCATGTGATGTCACCCTATAGGTGATGTTAATTTTGATCACTTGATTAAGGGATGTCTGTCAGGTTTCTTCACTGCAATGTTACTATTTTTTCCCCTCTGTAATCAAAACATATCCTAATGGAGATACATTGAGATTCTACAGAAAGCCTGTTACTTCTCAGATGCTAAACTTACTGGTTTTAGCATTCGTAAGAGACTTGCCTGAATCAGTTATTATTGTGATTGTTGCCAATTGGTGGTTTTTCTAATTCCATCAATTCTTTTACATTTCTGAGTTGGCTTTCTTATGTAAGAAAGAGCTTTTCCTTTTTCCTCAATTTTATAATTTCTTCATTTATTATCATGTTGTGTATTCATGAGTTGTTATGGTATTCAATGAGTTGTAATTCTTTATTGTCATTATTTATTTTGATGTTCTAAGTAGCCTGAGTTTGGTCAGTAGGAGTTCTTTCTGGTGGGCTCTCACGTCATTTTGATAATTCCTCATCATTCTTTGAGTGCTTTCTTACTTTATAGTTAACAAGATGTGGGGTTTTTTTGGTTTTTTTTGAGTTGGAGTCTCACTCCGTTGCCCGAGCTAGAGTTCAGTGGCATGCTCATGGCGACCCCAGCATCAATCTCCTGGGCTCTGGCGATCCTTCTGCCCCAGCCTTCCAAGTAGCTGGAACTATAGGTGCGCGCTACCACGCCTGGCTAATTTTTTTGATTTATTGTAGAGACGAGGTCTTGGCCAAGTTGCCCGGGCTGGTCTCGAACCCATGGGCTTAGGCAGTCCACTCACTTTGACCTCCTAAAGTGCTGGGATTACAGGCTGAGCCACCAAGCCCAGCCAACAAGATATTGTAAGCCTCATCTTGTGCTTCTCATTCCCCAGTCTGGAATCAGCCATTTCTTCAGAGCAGGGTTATTAGCTTTTAATCTAATTGCTGTGGAATCTATCAAAGAAAAGAAGCATATATCAGCAACTTTCTGACTTCAAAGATGTTAAAACATTACAGAAAAAGAGTCTAAATGTTTGAGAACTAGTCTTAGCATTTCTGTTCAATATCATATGTGTTTTATGGTCTTGTAATTACTGAATGATTTTTGAAAATTAGGCTGGTCACAGTGGTTCACACCTGTAATCCCAGCACTTTAGGAGACTGAGGCAAGAGGATTGCTTGAGGCTAGGAGTTCAAGACCAGCCTGGGCAACATAGCAAGACCCCATTCCAACAAAAATTTACAAATTAAGTGGGTATGGTGGCACAAGCCTTAAGTCCTAGCTACTCTGGAGGCTGAGGCAGCAGGATTGCTTGAGACCAGGAGCTTGAGGCTGCAGTGAGCTATGTTTACACCACTGCACTCCAGCCTGAGTGACAGAGTGAGCCCCCAACTCAAAGAAAAAAACCCAAAAAATTACATAACACAGACCTATCTACTTGAGGAGAAAAGATCTAGGCACCTAAAAAGTTAGAAATTGCTTTATGTGAAAGAGCACTATATGTATATAATAAACATTGGTCTCTGAGTTTGTTGATTCTTTTTTTTCAATCTCTTCCTTCATTTACTTAGCAGATAATATTGAGTTCCAGACTAGGCACCAGGCATGGAATGAATGAACATATTGTGGTAGTATAGGAATCCTGTTTAAGCTAATTAGAACTAAACAGTCATCTTGAATTTACATTATTAGGGAAGAAAATGCACATTTGTAAGGGCTTAACAAGTGACTTTACCTTAAAATTGGGAATAAATGTGAAGTAGAAATATTTTAGGTTACGTTCACTTACCATTTGGGAATTATTTGACAGAACTGACGTTCCTGTTGGGTGGGGTGTAGAGGGAAAGAAGAACAGAGTGAACAGAAGGGCAACCATCAGGTTCCTATTCTGCATCTGTGTGGTTAATTTAATGGATAGATTTAGTAGCTTTATTGTGAATGGAATTGCTGCTTCTTAAAGAAATTTCAGTACCTAAAATTTTGGCTTTGATATGTTTTACCTTAGATTGAAGAAAAATAAAGAGCTACAGAAAGTTCAGGACATCAAAGAAGTCAAGCAAAACATCCATCTTATTCGAGCCCCTCTTGCAGGTGAGTACTGCATTGCACAAGAGTTCTCTGCTTTAAGAAGAGAAATGAAAAATCTAGATTTTTGTCATCTGTGTAATTAGGTACCAAATAAGTTTGGGTATTTTTCACTTAAAATGTTACCTTTCACATTACCTTTATGGTATGACTTGGTTTATAAAAAATAATTTGTTCATTGTGTTTTCCAGTTGCAGTCAATCTATTGCATGTAGCATTTCTTTTCTCCCTCCATTAAATCCTATCTTCCATAAGACAGCTCCCCAAGTTAAGCAAAATGATTTGAGTAGTAATTTTGTGGATGATTTTATCTCATACATGTTTTGATTATAGGACAATGTTTTATATTAGTGGTCCTCTAACTTCAGTTGGTATTGGAATTACTTGGGAACTTAGTATAAATTCAAAGGCCCAGGACTTTTGAGTCTGGATCTCTGTTCTTTAGTAGCATTTCAGGTGATTTTGATACTAGAGTTTGAGGATTACTGTTTTGAATTACTGCTCCGGTTACTTACTGATTGTGACTCATTTGGGCAGTTGTTCGTATATATGCTAGAAAATCAGTGTTTTACTTAACTGGCACCAAGTACAATATGTTATATAATTTGTTTATTTATGCTGATTACTTAAAGGGAGAGAAATTTTACCTAGACTTTGGTAAAGGTCAAATTCGTAACCATATGTTGAGTAGATTTGTATAAATCTACTTTAGTTATTTTTGTGCCAGATTTTATTAAAATAAAACAAACAAAATTCTGGAACATTTGTTTCAAACTAATACCCCAAAAGCACTGGGAATGAACCATTTTTGTCTAATTTTCTTAGGTAATCCTCTTTGAGGTAGATATAATAGTATTAAGAGTAGGGACTGTGGATCCAGATGGCCAGGGCTCAAATACCAGCCTTTTACTTATTAGCTGATTGACTTTGGGCTGGTTGATCTGTCTTTGTGCCTCAGCTTTCTCATCTTTAAATGGAGGTTATTATCAGAGCAAAATGAGCAAATGTATGTAGAATGCTTACTTTATGCATGGCATATCTGTTAAGTTTAGCTATTGTTATTTTTAAATTTCTTAGAAATGGCTAATATTACTTGAAAATACAAGATCCTTTATAAAGTGTTGATATGAATTCTTAAAGATCACATTAAATTAAGTTTTTTATTTTTTATTTTTATTAAAGGCAAAGGAAAGCAGCTGGAAGAGAAAATGGTACAGCAGTTACAACAGGATGTGGACATGGAAGATGTTTCTTAAAAATCTCACCGCACCCATTTCTATGTGTACATTTGAAACTATCCTTAGGACTTAGGCACCAGGACTTAGGAGATTTAGGACTTCTAAATTATTGGCTTATTTTTACATAAAGTCACTTAAATGAAAAGTGATTAAAAATCAATCTCTCCTACATTGCTGTCTATGAAGGATTAGATATTTTGGATGTTAGATTGTGTCTCAGTGTTAAACCTTCACTGAGGGATGTGCATATGTAAATCATCAAAATTGTTTGGAAATACAGAAGTGAATTGTAGACATAAAATGGTCTTGCCGTTTGGATAATGGCAAAAATTCATGGCTAGTGATTCATAAAATAAAATTTTCTTTACAATAAAATATTCCCTTTTTTACTGTTACAGAAGCAGGGCTACAACAAGGTATTAACAATTTGTATGTCAGCCTCAATAATATATTTTGATTCAGTGTTTCCTGTTTCGGTTTTTTTTTTTTTGAGTTGGTGTCTCATTCCGTTGCCCAGACTGGAGTGCAGTGGCCGCTTCCGGCCACCGCAGCCTCGACCTGCTGGGCTCCGGCGATCCTTCCACCTCAGCCTTCCGAGTAGCCGGAACTACAGGCGTGCGCTACCATGCCTGGCTAATTTTTTTGATTTATTGTGGAGATGAGGTTTCACCTGCCCAGGCGGGTCT
Organism: Tarsius wallacei; assembly: GCA_963574415.1. NCBI lineage: Eukaryota > Metazoa > Chordata > Mammalia > Primates > Tarsiidae > Tarsius > Tarsius wallacei. The sequence goes on along the minus strand of CAUYQG010126922.1, from coordinate 4,495 downwards.
TGAACCCACGGGCTCAGGCAATCCACTCACCTCAGCCTCCCAAGGCACGGGATTACAGGCTGAGCCACCAAGCCCTGCTCTTGTTTCGGTTTTTTAGCATCTTAAAATAGCTTAATGGCCTCATATAATGAAGCCTAATTATGCTGGATTGTTTTGGCCTGGTTTAACTGTTCTGATAGGTAGTTGTGGGGACTGAGAAATGTCAGGACTGAGAAATGAACAATCTTTGCCTGAAATGTCACTATAATTTACACTTTGGAGAATACTAATTTCTAACTTGTGATTCCCAAAAGAACATTTTTCAAGCCTAGTAAATCTGAAAGCAGAGGCATCCCAATACCTTTTAAAATTTGTTGTGTGGCTTTTCCAAAAAATATTTTAGAAAAACAGAATTTATGGGTAGAACATCTGTCCATTATTTGCACATAAAATAAAACCATTTTAAAGAAATGCTGACAAATTTATGATTTTAAAGTACTTAAAGATATGAAGTGTTGATTACTTGGGAAAAAAATAACTTCCTCCACACATAATACTTAAAGAGAAATATATACTTAATCCTTCATGTTTCTATATTTTTACATTGTTTACAACTTTAATTGTGTTAAGAATATTAAGTAGTAGGGACATATATGGCATAAAATGTCAATTTTAGCCTTTAAGTCAGCCAGGAAGTTGTGTTATTAAGAAAAACATCTCATTCCCCTGACATCCTGGGTGGGAGAAATACATTTATGGTTCCTCTCAGTAGTTTAAAAAAATGAATAGTTGCCCAAAATTGTAAGGGAGAATTTCAGTGACATTTAAGGGAGGTTATTTTTCCCCCATTCTTTACCTTACATTTAAAATGGAGATCTGGAAAAATACTTAATTGCTCACAGATATAGTATAAATTCTAATGTATAAGTTTGTATACTTTTTTTTAGGGCAGAATTTAGAATAAATTATAAATTCTTAGGGTTCTATGATTATAAAGTAATGACTAATTTTTTATTTCATTATCAGATAGTAAAAAAGTAGACCAATTACTAAACCAAGTATTAGAGAAGACCTGAATTCTAGTATAGTTTTCTTTGTTCTTATTTTAAACAACACTATTGATTGAAGATTAGAGGAAAATACATGTGAGGAAAGACATTTATAAAATTTCTTCAGAGGTTTTAATGTTTTTTAAAAACATAAACATGTTTAAAATGACATACTATTAAAACACAAGTTTCCTACCTTGCTAGTTAAGGAGCAAGTTGCTCTTGCCCTAAAGACCATAAATTTCAGGAAATTAGACCAATTTGAAGAGCTGACATTGCATCTGGGATTTAGTGTCCAGACAGTTCTCTTCTCTGTCAAGGGTTTCATAGTAGTTTGAGAACTCAGGTCTCATGCTAAACTATGTGGATACAAATGCCACAGTCTTATTCCCATTTAAAACTTGCTAAGCCAACTTGGCGAGACCTCATCTCTACAATAAATAAAAAATCAGCCGGGCGTGGTAGCGCGCGCCTGTAGTTCCAGCTACTCGGAAGGCTGAGGTGGAAGGATAGCCGGAGCCCAGCAGGTCGAGGCTGCAGTGTGGCCACTGCACTCCAGTCTGGGCGACAGTGAGACTCCAACTCAAAAAAAAAAAAATAACTTGCTGAGCTTGGATGGATCACTGAGATGAGTTTCCTTTTAAAATCTCGCCTGAAAAGTAAATAAAATGTTGCCTGAGAGGTGTCATCATATATTATTGTTAGTAATTTTTAAGGAGGAGAGGGAAAAAAATTCTAATACCAAAACTTGGAGAGGTACCAAATGACAATTGTTTCAGCTTGTCTGGTCGAGACATATGCTGAGCAGTTAGCATAACTCAAAAGCATAACATTTTCCAGACACTACAGAGCTTTTATATTCTCTAATTCTTTAGGAACAATATAGGATTGGAAATTGTGACAAGGAGTATCCTTAACACATATACATTACAATGTCTTATAAGAATGCAGAAAAAAATCTCACATTAAAAAAAAATTCTTAATGGAAACCCTAAGTGAAGTCTTCTTGACTTGCACCTTTACCACACAGAAGATTGAAGATTGAGGGGGTGGGGATTTATGTTTATACAAGTCTGTTTCCAAAGTTTCCCTGCATTTATGTAGAATACAGTTATCTAGAACCCCTTATATTTAGTCTCAATAAGCCCAGATTGCTAAGAGTGACATTCAACGTGACTGAGTTGGTGTTTTCATCTGAAAAATGAAGATAATAGTAGGACTAACCTTGGATTTCTTTCTTTTCTTTTTTTTTTTTTGAGTTGGAGTCTCACTTGGTCACCCAGGCTAGAGTGCAGTGGCACACTCACGGCCACCCCAGCGTCAACCTGCTGGGTTTAGGCGATCCTTCTGCTTCAGCCTTCCAAGTAGCCGGAACCACAGGTGCCCGCTACCACAACCGGCTAATTTTTTGATTTATTGTAGAGATGAGGTCTCGCCAAGTTGCCTGGCTGGTCTTGAACCCATGGGCTTAGGCAATCCACTCACCTTGGCCTCCCAAAGTGCTGGGATTACAGGCTGAGCCACTGAGCCTGGCAAATATTTCAAGTCCACCACCATAATAAGCTAGTGTTAAAATGTTAGCTACTAGTATTGGCTATGATCACACAAAACTTACCAATAGCAGTGGGCTTTGACTTGAAAGAAAGATGGAAGGTGTTATGGTTTGGGGATAGCTGTGGCTAAATTGAATCCAGTGTACTTAGTCCACAAAGATAGAGACATATATGGTTAAATGTCAATTTTAACCTTTAAGTCAACTGAGAAATTCTGTTATTAAGAACATGTTATTCCCAGCACATTTTCTGTTGTGAAGAGGGGGAAGAGGAAATACATTTCTGACTCTTTGCAGTTAGTAGTTTAAAAAATGAATAGTCGCCCATAATTTTAAGGGATAATGTAAGTAATAGAAGTTATTTTTCTGGCCGGGTTGGTAGCTCAGCCTGTAATCCCAGCACTTTGGGAGGCCAAGACGAGTGGATTGCCTGAGCCAGCAGGTTTGAGATCAGCCCAGGCAACTTGGTGAGACCTCGTCTCTACAATAAAAAATAAATAAATAAAAAATTAGCCGGGTGTGGTAGCACGTGCCCATAGTTCCAGTTACTTGGAAGGCTGAGGCGGAAGGATCACTGGAGCCTATCACTGCACTCCAGCCTGGCCGGCAGAGTGAGACTCCAACCAAAAAAAAAAAAATGTTATTTTTCCCCCTGTTATTTAACTTAACATTTTAAGTAGATATCTGCAAAAAAGACATTGAACTTTAGTTGTTCACTGATATACGAATTCTAATATTCAATGAAGACTTCCTTATAAAAGTTAACATGACAGTTTGCCGAATTAAGTGTGTTGAAAAGATGAGGAAAAAAGCAATTTAAAGACAATAAAATAACTCAATTTAAAGAACTCTAGAAGAATTTCCAAAGTCTATATTCCTTTATTAATATATTGCAGGATTGAACAAGTGACACACACATTTTACCTTTCATGTCTTTTTATCAAGTGTATCAGTCAGCCTCACATTGATTTGAATTATTTCTACAAAAAAAGAAATGACCTCTTAAGCATGTATTCTTGCTGGGTGTGGAGGTACACGCCAGTAATCTCAGCACTCTGGGAGGCCAAAGGCAGGAGGATTTCTTGAGCCAGGAGTTTGAGACCAGCTTGGGCAACATAGCGAAAATTTGTCTTTACAAAACATTAAAAATTAGCTGGATGTGGTGGTGCATGCCGGTAGTCCCAGCTACTCAGGAGGCTGAGGCAGAAGGATCACTTGAGCCCAGGAAGTTGAGGCTGCAATGAGCTGTTATCTGGCACTCCAGCCTGTATGACCAAAAAAAAGGATTCTTTATGTGCCAGAGTCCTGCTCCCGCAGAGTCCAGGGTACTCCAAAAGTGAAGACGGCATAGGCGTTTGAGGGGAAGAAAAAAAGAGAAAGAGAGAAAGACTGGACACCCATTAATGTGGATGCTATTTTATTGCGGGTAGTTGCAAGCTTATATTTCTCTGTACAAGGGAAATAATCCCTGCAAGTTGTTGTCACAGAGCAAGTTAAAATCATCATTACAAAACAAATCACTTACAACAAATTACACGGATTTTTTGTGATGTTAAAACAATGCTTAAGTTTAAGTATTCTTCTCTGTGCTTGGCTAATGTTCTGTCTAAGGGCGGAGACTATTTCCACCCAAAACAACATAATCCCAACATAATGACGTTACCCTGTAAAAAACAGTCCCCGCAACCTGCCAATATAAAAGCTCAAAATTACAAAACTATAAAGCTTCTCATTAAACAACTTTAAAACAGAACTCATATCCCAAACTAATACATATGATCTTTCTAACAAATTTAACTCTTTACAAACTTAACTTCCTTATTCAAATTATCCAGGGAAACAGGTTATTTCCATAATAAAGTCTCTGGGGGCCAGAGCAACAGTTTCTGGCCCAGGGCTTTGGAGCAGTCTTTGT
>CAUYQG010126918.1:0-25522 GCA_963574415.1 Tarsius wallacei | reverse complement strand
ACTGAGTATGATTGACTCTAAATTCATCCAAGTTGCTGCATCAAATATAGTATTATAGCTTATGATATTGGAAAAATAAAATTCCACTTTTAACCCTTAAAAAAATGTTTTGCCATTTTCCAACTTCTTGCCTTTCCCCCACTTTCTATTCCATTGTCATCATCCCAGTCCAGCCTTTAGTAACATCTGAGCTATTCCAAGAGCCTGTTAACAGTGGTTTCCCACCTTTCTTTAGCCCACGTGATACTGTCCAACCAAATTAAGTTACTTAAAAGACCCCTCTGACAGAAGTGAATACAGTTCCCACTCCTCATTCCAGCTTTCAGGATCCTCACGGTCATTCCAGCTTCATCTTTCACTGTCCCCTGTATGCACCCTTCTCTCCAGACAACAAATTACTCTCCGCTCCTTGACCACCACTAGGCCTTTCCATTCCATTTCTTTCTCATTCTATTCACTATACCTAGAATGCTGTCTCACCTTTTCTTCTCAAGCTTTAGTCTTAGCCTACCTGCCATCTGTCTCCACGGGCAGTTTTCCATTAGACCTCAAGCCAGAAATGAGCTCCTCTTCCTGTCAGATCTCATAGCTCTTTTTTTTTTCAAGACAGAGTCTTGCTCTGTAAGACTAGAGTACAGTGGCACAATCATAGCTCACTGTAGACTTGAACTCCTACGCTCAAATGATCCTTCTGCCTCCCTAGTAGCTAGGACTGTAGATATGTGCCACCAAGTCCGGCTAATTTTTTTTTAATTTTGTAAAGATGGAGTCTTACTATGTTGCCCAGCTCTTAATTATGACATACTTTGAAGATTTATCATCACCTGCCTTACCTTGAAATCACTGAGATTCAGAAGCTACATTTGACCTTTTTATGTATTCATCTTTGCATGTAACACAGTGCCTCTTGCATTATGGATGCAGCACTGCTAAATAAATGTTTAAATAAACACTTATTGGATGATATACACTTGTCAATTTGAGAACACTTTCACATCTATTACCACAGTGCAACAACCACCTGAGGGAGGCAGAACGGATATTATTGTCTCTGGAAAACTCAGGCCAGAAAGGTTAGTTAAGAAACTTTCCTTCGATCACCGTGGAAGTGCATGGCAGAGGAACAAAACTCACTTCTCCTTGTTTTCAGCATGTCCATAGAGCTTTTCCTGCTCAATTCTGCTCTCATGGTTCTAAGTCTGTACTGGGTGTCTTCTGGTCCCAAAGTGACCTGCATCACCCTCACTTTTTACCTTCCAGACCCATCTTCTTGGCAGTTCCAGAACACAGCCTCCTGCCAGTGCCTCCCCACCCTCTGCGACATCTGGGACTCGGTGAGAAGCCAGGAGCTAATGTTCAGGATATGTGCTGCCCTCCTGTGATGAAAGGTGCAATCTCCATGCCTCCCTGAGACAGAACGTCCCTGTGTCGTCTGTTGTGAGGCAAACCCTGAGCCTTTACAGCTGCCTCCCACGAGCAGCAGGAAGTCATTATCCCAGCCCACTGTTCTCTTCGTTTGACACTCTCTCTTAAATACGCTGTTTTTCTCATTTTCTTTAATAATCCTTTTTGAACACCTGATCAGCCTCACTGTCTGCTCCAGGTTAAAGCCTATTATTCCATTAGAGTTTGACATTTGGAACGCAATGAGGCATTCATGCAAAGGCAGTGCTAATAGGGAAAATGGCTGGAGTCAGGGCTTTATGCACCATGCAGTCTGGAAAATGAGAGGGATCAACAAGACGCAGAAGGCTGCGCTTGTACCAGCCATCGGCTTCCAAGTCCTAGACAAGCTTGTCCCTGGTGATAGGTTTGGGACACAGGAGTAACCTTTTCTGCCACCTGGGGATATTGATCAAGCAGGCATATCTCCTAGATTGCGTGTCTAGAAAGAGCCTGGAGCAGCCTAAAGAAAATTAGGCAACAGACCTAATGACAAGTCAGTGAGTCTAAAGAAATTTAATTGAATATGTCTGCCTTTCTTGACTCCTGTTCTCTCGTGTTCAGGGCAGCCAGTTATTGGGAAAACCTCAGAGAATATTCACTGGCCTCTAGTATTGTCCATGTGTTTGGCCCTTTGTCAGGCGAGTTAGTTGAGAGAAATCATCGGACCAGAGGGGCCACAGAAGTAGAATATGACATCACCTCATTGAGTTATTCAGCCGTTGTATGTCCCAGTTTTTCTTCCGAAACCCATCAAGCAAAAATAACCATTTATATTTTGCTTACTTATCCACTCATCATTTATTCAACAAACACTTAGGGAAGGCTTACAGTGTAGGTGCTGAATATATCTCTGCCCTCACAGAATTTACAGCACTTACAATTTCCCACTTTTACTTGCATTCTGGTTACAACCCCTCCACGTAGAAAGGGGGAATGTCATTTTCAGTTTTGAGATGCAGAGCAAATGAAATCTCAGTGGGTATGAACACTTAGACTTGTAAGAAATGTACCTCTCTAATTTGTTATAATAAACTTAACTCCAAGTCTCTATCTCAGGCCACAGGGAAATTCAGTCAGACATCACTGACAATGTGTCTCCTCTGAAAGATGTGCCAGAACCGAGACACCTTATGTGGTACCAAGAATGGCACAGGGACTAACATTAGCCCATCCTGACTACTGATGCTGTCCTCCCTGATCAAGCCCACTGTGGACCCTTGAGATATGGTGGCCCTCTGCTTCCATGCCATGAATGTAGCCCAAGAATCTTGCTTTGGCCCACTGTGCCTAGAGTCTCACCTCCCAGGGGTGACTACATGGTCCTCCCCTCTGAGCTACTGCAATCTTCTGGGTTGCTGCTGGGTTCGTGATGAAGGTGAGAAACCACAATTTCTGCAAACCTCCCCTTCCTCTCTCTCTTTCCTTTCAAGAGAAAACAAGTATAATCTTGTTTTTCAGTTTAGCTGTTCCAAAAGAAGAAGATGTTGGCTCCCAGAAGCTTCTATTTTCCACATAGTCAAAATTTTTCTGAATCCCTGATTCCAAGGCTCACTAAGGCCCTAGCAACATGCTTCAAAGGGAGAAGAAAAAATTAAAAAACAAACATGAATTGGCAGTCAAACTAATTATCCTGCCACAGCGATGAAGACACTGAAATGCTGGAAGAGGTAACATCCATCACCCTGAGCTCCACCTCCACTCTTAACCATGAACACACCCCAAATCCAGTGGCAGGATTTGCTCCTGTCTGCTGCTCGTGGCTGCCTCCCATCCATCAGCAGATCAAGAGTCGTGCAATGATGTGGAACAGTGGGAAAACTCCTGTAACGTACATAGATTAGCCACATGAGGAGGGAAACACATCACCTAGTCATAGTCCCCCAACCCTGCTCTGGCCTCCAAGAAATCTTCACTCATACTCCTGCTCTTGTCAGACCAGAGCACACCATGACCTGACCGCTGCCCACATTCCAGCTCTTCCCTTGCCTTATGTTCCTGCATCTCTCCCAAGGCTGCATCTCTCACAGGCAAAAGCATCGGTTCTGTTTTCTTCCTTCCAATCTCCAGCCCTATCCACTCCTTTTGAGTCTTGGTCCTTTCTAGGACAGCTAGATGAGATGCGCACAGGAGAGGCCACTTGAGTCCGCTTGAGCACGCCTGCACGGCTCACCTGTGAACTCAGTTCCCTGTAAACAGAATGCATTAAAGGAGAATGAGCACGACAGAAGAGAAGGCAAGAAGCAAGTAGGAATGAGACCCAAGTCAAGTTTCCAGGCTGGATGGGAGCTGGGAGATCCTAAGGATGTGAAAACCCATTTTAAAAGGTTGAACTAGTTGATTGACTTATTCAGTGACTTTATTTAAAAATGCATATAAACTTTGCCATGTGCTTACCACTGTGGAGTCACTTCTAAGCATAACACATATTTTTAACCTTCAAAGTGGTTTCACTTAAAATGGGAGAAAGGATATACACGCATATATCTAACTACCAAAAACTATAAAGACCGCAGATAATATAAATGGAATACTTGTAAAATATTGAGTGCTGTGCTAAATACTGCTATGCTAAAGCAGTATTCTATTTACTCATCACAACATCCTTACATGGTAGAAATTAGCATTAGCCCCCATTTGCAGATGAGGAAACTAAGGCACAAATTTTTTTTAACTTGACCAGAGTCTTATACCACAATAGTCTAAACTGACAAGGATAATTTATAGTAGTTCATTACACCTTTATTTCTAATAGTAAAAAGATAGAAATTATGTAACTACCAATAGTAAACTAATGCTAAATTAATTAATTATAAGAGAACCACAAAACAGAATACTATGCAGCCATTAAACCCATCTAGTGAAAAATCATAATAATAATACAGAAAGATGCCTACCATAAATGTTAACTAAAAAAGAACAGGATACAAAATGCTCAGAGGAAAAAGGAGGAGAAGGGAAGGAAGGAGAGAGGAAGAGAAGGAAAATGAGAAATCAGAGAATAGATCTAAATGTTAATAGAGTGGCAAAACTTTTCAATCTGAACACTTCAAATATATGCAGTTTATTGCATGCCAATTACACCCCACTGAAGTTGTTTTAAAACATTAACAGAGCATTTCTGGGCATTGGAATCATATATGATTTTAATTTTATGTGTTATTCTCTTTATTGTCAAATAATGACTCAAGAAAGATTACACATTGCTTTAATAATCATGGGAAATTAAATGGTAATTTTTAAGAGTTTATAAAAGAGAGTTCTGGGAAATAATATTGGAAAAGAAAATTCTGATTTAAGTGTTATGGGGTGGGATTCCAGCAAATTTTTGCTTGCTAATCCCCCGGGTGATTCTAACTTGCAGTCTGAGATGGGAACCACTGAAGTACGTGGCATGTTTGGCCCAGCGGTGGGACTATGGTTGATACATGATAAATGATGGCCATCACCATGATCATTGCCATCACTGTTGTTTTCATGCTCTTCAGCATCATTGGCATATTTATATTCTCATATTAAGGGAGGAAAAACGTCCAGGTGGAGCAGATGGCTCAGGCATTGGCAGATTCATTGGAAACATCAATGAGTAATCAGGTGTTGGAGCTGGTGATATTTTCCTGTCATAGACTCTGTCAGAGGCTTTCATTTTTCCCAGGCCTGTGGGATTAGCAATGCAGAGCACTTCCAGACTATTAGTGTATAAAACTACAACACAAAAACTTTTTACTAAAATTAACGATGCCAGGCCAGCCATAAAGAAATTCATCTCCCAAGTGACAAGCTCAGCAGAGCCGCACCAACTTCTGTAACAGATGTCTAGACAATTTGACTTTGAAATACATACCCCAAACCTGAACAGCCTGAAGTTTCCCAGCCAGTGCCCAGTCAAAGTTCAAAACAAGAGACTGAGCAGGAATAGAGGATTTGAAGATTATAAATAAACGTATTCATAGGGAAAGCGGAAAGTATAGCAAGCTAAAAATTGATTGCCCAGAGAGGATGACTCATCAATGAGACTATAAAAGACCATCTTGCAGTGATCACACAGCAAGACAGTTCATTGTCCTTAAACATTAACTGCCTGTCACACCAGGCCTCCCACCAGCAGGCTGCAAGGCCCAGAGCTGGCCTCGTTAAGCATTCTAGACATCCCCACCCGGCAAAGAAACAATCCGCTTCTCCTCCATCTCTTTGAAGCCCCACATGGCAGTGAATATATCCGAAATCGGTGCCCTAGATTCCCAGTGTGTCAGCTGGTTGAAAGGATTTTGCCTGGGTCAGTCTGGCCTGTCTGATCATTTTAAGACATTGCATTTTAGATTGCATATTTTTGGGCTAAAGATCTCAACAGGTGGATGAGGTCAGGCCAAGAGCCACCTGAGGCAGTCTCACTGCTGAAGCAATGGAAAAGCCATTCTTCTTGCTTTTATTATGTCTTCCAAAGTGTCAAAACAACACAGAACAACCCAGTCAGCCCATTTATAAAATTCTGTTTTCCTGGTACCTGTTTCTGTGGCATAGTAGGTATGTTTCAGACACTCAAATTTTACCTCTAGAGTCTTGAGATTTTACTACAATGACAAGCCTCTAAATGATACTGACACTCAAGGATACCATGAACGGTAAATTATTATGAGGAAAATCAATAGAGATGTCATTTATCTGATAAACATCTCCTAAGCCCCAGCTGTGAAAAAATACTGTGATCACTGGAGCTGGGCAATAAGTCAGACATCAATCCTTTATTAAGGAACTCGAGGCCCAGTGAGGGGTGATAGCTATGAACCTAGAGACATGGACAGGAAATGTCAAGGTCACAAGTACAGGTAAATGGTTAAATTGTACAGGTAAGTGGCTAACTTGTTCTGATAAAAGAAAGATTACTTCCATTTGGTAGAGTGGGTCAGAGGAGACTTTGAGCAGTTGATGATACTTGAGCTGAGTCTTAAAAGATGGATAAGATGGGATCATGAATGAACATTAAGACCTTAAACAACAAACAGCGGGGTGTTCCTTTTAGAGGGCCTATACCATCATAGGTCCCAAAAAGCTTAAACGAGGTCAGGAAAATGCCTACCATAGGATTGTCAAGGATCATAGGTAAGTCACTAAATTAGTCTGAAAGCCACTAGAGAGAAGCCAAGTTTGGGGGAAAAGTCACCCAATATATGAACAATTGATAGCAATACTAGAGCCTAATATGTTATCTGAGATACTGGCTGGCAAGGACCGGTAAAGAAAGGGGGGAGGTTAAAAATATTGTGGCATATCTGGACAGCAGACTGTAATATATTCATTTAAAGTGAAAATATACATGTAAGCTGGGCTCGGTGGCTCAGCCTGTAATCCCGCACCTTTGGGAGGCTGAGGTGAGTGGATAGCCTGAGTCCGCGGGTTCGAGACCCGCCTGGGCAACTTGGCGAGACCTCATCTCTACAATAAATAAATAAATAAATTAGCCGGGCATGGTAGCGTGCGCCTATAGTTCCAGCTACTTGGAAGGCTGAGCGGAAGGATTGCCGGAGCCCAGCAGGTCAAGGCCGCGGTGGCCGGGAGCAGCCACTGCACTCCAGTCTGGGCAACAGAGTGAGACTCCAACTCAAAAAATAAAAAAATAAATAAAGTGAAAATATACATGTATATGTATTGACATGGAAAGATGTCCTCCATATACTAAGGGAAAAACAAAGGAGGCTAAAGGATATCTTACACAAAAGATAGTCTATGTATATAGCAAAATGAATTCTACCCCACTAACCTGTGGGTACAGGAAACACATCATTTCTTCACACCAAGTTGAATCTAACTTTAAACCACCAATCTGGCAGAAAGTTCCATCTCAGTCAATACAGGTCTTCTTTCACATCCCTTCATCTACACCAGAATTTCAGAATCTTAGATGGTGCCCACAAAACAAAGTTTGGCCTCCACCCTTCAGTCCATCATCCTTTCCATCAGTCATTATAATGCTTTCATGCTCCTTGAAGTTCACCTGTGTCAAGCTCATAATAGGAAAGCCCAAAATTAGGCAGTAGCTTAAACAACATGGAAATGTAACTCTCTCATACAAAAGAAGTTTAGGCAGGCAATCTAGGGTTGATATGACAGTTCCACAACAGGGCCTTCTCTTTCTACCCTACCATTCTAGAACACGAATTCCATCCTCAAAGTCACCTCATGGTCCAACAGAGCTGCTAAATCTCCACCATCACATTCTCATTGCAGGTCGGAAGAAAGATAATAGGCAGAAGTGAACATAAATTCCTCCTTGAAGGACCATACCAAATAACCTTTTCTTTATCACATGGCTGCAAGGGAGGCTGGGAATTGTTACCTTTATTTCAGGTGGGCACGTGCCCATCTCAAATTGAGGTCTTATTAGTAAGAACAAAGGAGAAATTGGATGTAGAGGAAACAAATAGTTCTCTCTGACAGTAATGTATAAATAGAGAAAAGAAAAGCAATCAGCAGATCCTTAGGAATCACTGACAGCTGAAGGATAAGCAAAGGATAAGCAACCCATAGAGGAGACTGAGGAGAAGCCATGATAAAGAGAGAAGACATTGTGGAGACTCCTCAGGCCCTTTGATCTTGGACTTCCATCCCTCAGGATGGTGAAAGTTCTCTTCCTTGTTTGCAAACAGCCACTTTCTCTTTATATCTACACAGTGCCTTTCCTTGCTTCATGCACACAGAGTGAGATACTGTGCCTCTTTTTTTTTTTTTTTTTTTTTTTTTTTGTTGGGGTCTCACTCCGTTGCCCAGACTGGAGTGCAGCGGCTGCTCCCGGCCACCGCAGCCTCGACCTGCTGGGCTCCGGCGATCCTTCCGCCTCAGCCTTCCGAGTAGCCGGAACTACAGGCGTGCTCTACCACGCCCAGCTGATTTTTTGATTTATCATAGAGATGAGGTCTCGCCAAGTTGCCCAGGCGGGTCATGTGCCTCTTTTTATAAGGGCGTTCATCCCATCATGAGGGTCTCACTCTTATGACCTAATCTTACCTTAATTGCCTCTCAAAGTCCCCACCTCTAAATACCATCACACTGGGGATTGGGGTTGCAATGTATGAGATTTAGAGGGACACAAACATCCAGTCCGTAGCAGGCAGATGTTCTTCTCCACATTTTACAGAGGAGGAATCAAAGGGTAAGAGAGGTTAAATGCTTGCCCAGGAGCAGAGGCCGTCTATCCCCACGCTGCTTCTGCATACACTGCTGCCTCCATAGCAACGATATACTTTAGCAATTTTCTCATTATTTTTAGGTACAACTCCTTTCTTCCACACTCCAATTTTGTCTGTCACCCTCTGGGCTATGATTAGTTGGAAACCTAATTAGTGAGCTAGTGACAATGAGGGTTTACATAGAACAGATCATTATTTTCTTCCCAGTGGGAAACAATTCAGAGAAATTTGAAGGTCAGGGTTTCTCCAAATTCCCTGGATTCTTGAAGACATTTTGATCATATTATCTGGATAATCATAATAATGGCTAACATCTATTGGACACTTACATTTTAAGCATTTGGTTTGTATTAACTCTTTTAATCCCCGCCCAATGACCTTATAAGTTAGATATTATTATTATATCTATTTTACAAATAAGAAGATGAGAAAACTGAGGTACAGAAAGGTTAAGGTCACTTTTGAAAAAAACATTTAGTGAATACAGAAATTTGAATTTGAGCCCTAGCTGAATGATTCTGGAGGCTGCACATGAACCATTCTGGTGCAATTTTTTTTTTAATCGGTGAGAAGGAAGAGTAGGAGAATAGGTTATTTGAAAGGGCATCATGTCTGAACCAATCACCCCTCAAAAAAATCTGCCCTAAAGGATCAACTTCAGACAATTCTCCCTAGGGGTTCTGTTTCTCTGCCAGGTGAGCAACCATAATGTCTTCACCCCCCAAATACAAAGTATAGGAAGCCTCCCCAGGTCCCTTGACATCCAGGCTTCCAATAATGTTAATAAACGCAGGTGGCAGAATCTGACTACCCAACAATTCATGAACCATTAATTGGAGTTATTTTCAGCTTCTAGGGAGCAATTCCAACTGCAAATGGTAATAAGGGCCAGATCAATCAGCTGGTATGAAGGAAGGGTCATATTTGAGCTCTCAGAGATGATAAATAGCCTCAAAAGAATTCAGGCCGAGAGGAAACATTCCTGATGGAATTAAGCAGGATGTCAGGACATCTTCATTTAGTCAGTCAACAACTTCAGCTGAAGATCTGACACTCTTGCTTAGAAAACAGGTATGGGTTTGGACGGGCACAGTGGCTCAGCCTATAATCCCAGCACTTTGGGAGGCCAAGGCAAGAGGATTACCTGAGCCCGGGGGTTCGAGACCAGCTTGGGCAACTCGGTGAGACCTCATCTATACAATAAAACACAAAAACTAGCTGAGCGTGGTAGTGTGCATCTGCAGTTCCAGCTACTTGGAAGGCTGAGGTGGAAGGATCGCCTGAGCCCAGCAGGTCGAGGCTGTGGTGGTCGTGAGCATGCCACTGCACTCCAGCCTGGGCAACAAAGAGTGAGACTCCAACTCAAAAACAAAAAAGAAAAAGAAAACAGGTATGAGTGTTGAGAAAGAATATAAGACAAATAAAAGGCACAAATGGTCTCCTTCCTCCATGAACTAATAATCTACAATAAACTTCAACAGTCCAGAGTAGTTGTCAAAAGATGTTCTGGTCAATAAAACATGCTAGTTAGTTAAGCATTGCCATACAGACCATTCAGGGATTGTTAATTTCCTAGAATTAGAATAAAACAAAATAGATGACATATTTTTTAAAGAATCCAAAAGTGAATAAGAACATCTGCTCTTGGACCTACCAGTCTTTCTTTTCAAATGTGCAGATCTCCCTTAATCCTCTTCAACAGATCCCTTACAGATGACCAAGAACATGATTCTCTCCATTTACAAGCTTACCAAACCTACTGACAGGAAAAAATGTGAAGCTACTGAACTGTGAATATAGACAATGTGTCTTTACATTTTAATAGCATTCAGAGCCTTAAATGAAAGACATAAATGTTAATGGCGAATTTCAGTCATTTGTTAACTGAATGAGGAAGGTGTTTGGAACCACGCAGTACAACGTTTTTCTTCATATATCTGGACATTGTTTAAAAAGGTTAGCCAAAAACTTACAATAAAATTTTAAAATGAGTAGTAAGAGCAGATCAAATAAAATATACACATAATAAAAAACTAATTCTTGTCTTCTTTAGTTTCAACTTCCTCAATATCGAACTGTGAATAATGGAGTTAGACTGGATAGAGACCATGACCCATTTTTATAACCCCAGTGCCTGGCACAACACCTATAAACATTTGAGAAATGCTTGTTAAGCTGAACCAAAGAAGATTATTAAATAACTTTATTCTACTTATCTTTTTTTTAATTTGATGAAGGCAGACTTCTTAATGAAAACCAAAAGGTTCAGAAGAAAGCAATATTAAAGAAAGAAAATAGAAATCAAGGAATCTAAATAATCCTTAAATTGGGAAATCAGTCTCTGAGAAATAGAGAATTGACTATCATTCTTTTAACTACAATTACAGCTTTATTAAAACTAACAATCATTATTGAGGAAGAACACACAGAATATGGTTTGAACTAGCCCTTCCATGAAGTCTCAACATAGTAATTCCCTACAGCAGAAAATGATATTGGTGTTGATGGCATTAAAAATAAGCAATACTGAAATATTATTTAAAATCCTTTTAGATAAAAATAGATATTAAGTAAGGTGAAGAAGGACCAGAAAAATATAACTTCAAAATATGTTAAATGCTCTCTACATAAGAAAATAGTTAAGTCCAAATAATTTCTTCACTTTCAGATGAAGATGGTAGATTGAACACATGCATTTAACGCTCCTCTTTCCCTTAAGCTCTATAAAATTACAACAAATAACAATTTTAAGTTACAAACTCAAAATAACAATAAGAAAGAAGATAATATTTTTATTAATTGGAAGTCAGAAAAGCTGGTACACTAATTATCTGACTTACCAGACTCTAAGTAAGCTAAATGAATCTAAGCCAGTATGAAAAGAACAAATCCATTTATACCACAAACCCCCAAAAAAGACTTAGAAAGTAGTAATGCCATGTATCTTTGGATATAAGGATAAAAACAGGATAACTAGTTGAAAAACTAGTTTAAGACTAAATAAGATGACACCTAAGATTTCTCTCCTTCACTCTACACAACTGAGTAATTCCTTTTCCCCAGCCCTGGTAAAGAATTACAGCTTTATTCTCTCAAGAATGTAAAATAGAGGATTTCTGGACTGGGAGACACTATACTCAGAAAGGGAGAGAGAACTGTACTAAAACAAGGGAAATTCAGTGAATATATACATATTCTTCTACTAGATTCCAAGAATGCTGACAACTAGATATATATACAAATATAAGCACTCACATAAGCTCATGTGAGCGTGTACACACACACACACACGAGGACATAAGAAAATCCTTCTTGGGAAATCTGACCAGTACAAAAGAAAGATCAAATAACACTGATAACTGTTCAGAGCATCCCAAGGAAGTAGCCCAACCAGATCTCAGACCAGTCAAAATAAGTTCCTTCCATTCAAAGTCTCCAGTCTGCTCAACTGCTTCACACTTAAATATGAGCAGATAGCCAAGAATCAACAGATATTTGAGGTATACTCTGCATAACAGACAGAGGCTATAATAAAACAAACAAAAAAGCAGGTTGGGGTATATGAGGAAGAAGAAAACTTTAAACAATGTTATCAATCACCAGAAAAATAAAAAATTATGCTGCATCTATAAAATAAGAAAGGTGTTCTATTTTTTTAAAAGGAACATTCAAAAATAACCCAAAAAAGGAGCTCTTAGAAATTTAATATATGATAGTAGAAATGAAAAATTCAACAGAAGGGATCAAAAATAATTTTGAGGAAGTGATAAAGATAAATAAAACAGGTAAAAATTAGGAAGTAAAATAAATGAAAATTTGTACATCAATCTAAGGTGTTTAACTTTGAAGTAATAAGAATTCCAGAAAGAAAAGGGAGAGAAAACAAAGAAGAGAAAATCATCTATATAATTCAAGAAGAACTTTCATGACTAAAAGATAAAATTTTCCAGATTGAAAGCCTCTAGTACAGAAGATAAAAATAATTATAGTCATATATTATTATGAAAATTTCAAAGAGAAGATACTACAAGCTTCCAAAGAATAGAGAAAAAATATTTTCATACCTAAGATCAAGAATCAGTAGGCAGTGACTTCTTAATATCATCTCCTGGATCTAAAACATAATTAAGTAATGCCTTTAAAATACTGAGGAAAAAAATGTTTCCAACCTAAAATTCTATAGCCAGCTAAATTATCAATCTAAAGTGAAGCTAGAACAGAGGCATGTTTAGATATTTAACATTGTTAAATATTTTATTCCCACATAACTTTTTTCTCAGGAAACTACTAGAAAATATGTCTCACCAAAATGAAAGAGAAAATAAGAATTAGTAATAAACATAATCAAGTGAAAATAAAATCCAGAGAATACAGAAAAGAAGGGGATCTCCAGCACGCTTCTGGAGGGAGATGCAAGATAACAACTATGTCTCGGGTCTAGACAGCAAGCAGTACAAATCAGTACAGAATCAGAATTCTAGAAGAGAACATTTTCTTTTCTTTCTTTTTTAAAAATTGTTTAAATAGTGTACTTTTTTATTTTGAAGATGTGGGGTACAAGTCAGGATTGAGTAAATAAGTGGTTTACGTATAGGGAGTTTTTAAAAAAAAAATAAAATTGATAGACAGCCTAATGTATTTAAATGTATTGAGCTATGCACAACTGAGGAGGGCTTCAGGTTGAATTAGAAATCAATATGTAGTAAAATAACCAACTATATAAAAAAAGACAATTATTATTAACTTTAAGAAAAACAAAATATTGTGAAGGAAAGCAAAAGTAATAATGGCACACTACCTGGCTCACTGAATTCACACTTACATAGCTATAAGATTGTAAACATGGTTGGGCTCGGTGGCTCACACCTGTAATTCCAGGATTTTGGAAGGCAGAAAAGAGAGAATTGCCTGAGCTCAGGGATTCAAAACCAGCCTGAACAACTTGGCCAGAGCTTGTCTCTACAATAAATCAAAACATTAGCGGGTTATGGTTCCAGCTACTTGGAAGGCTGAGGTGGAAGGATCACCTGAACCCAGCAGGTCAAGGCTGTGGTGGCCATGAGCGTGCCACTGCACTACAGCCTGGGTGACAGAGTGAGACTCTGATTCAAAAAAAAATTGTAAACACAACAGAAAGAGAGAATTTTCTACATAGCAGATATGCAGAAATAGTCAAATAGTCATTATTCTAACATATGTGGTAGGGTTGGAGGCAGGACATGAAGAAGTTAATCCTTGTCTTAAACAATAGAACTAGGATTTCATGAAGTGAGGCGTCCCAGAGCCTATTTTCTTAAGTACTGCATCTGGAAAATTTTAATAAAATCTTGCTCCCTCCACAGGGTAATACTCATGAGATTCCTCCAATCTGAAGTACTCTCCCCGTCCCATCTCATCAAATTACCTTTTATTTATGCTTCTACTTCAAGTCAAGTATTTTCCAACCCCCAAGTCTAGGTTTGGCTTCTTTGTTATACACACTTACAAAACCTGGTGCCCTCCTCTAAAGCACTTTCATTACTATGGGAGTCATATACTTTCTGTGTATTACTAGTTACTTAGTATATATTGTCCACCCAAATAGAATAGTTCCATAAGAACAGGGATCACATCTGATTTCACTCAGCACGATAGCCCCAGTATCTAGAAAAATAGATAAGTGAACGAACAAACAAATTTGTGAGCAGACAAAGGTTCTGATAAATGGTGTAACATTCTCTCAGGGCATCTAGATTGCCTTTTGTGGTTCTCGGCACTCCTAAGAATCTAAATTTCCAACTTCCCTGAGGGTGTCAGGTAAATTAACCCTTGGTAATACAAGCCAATATACTCTTTATGCTTGCACAAATGACAAAAAAAAAATAGCTTATTTGACTGTTTCTTTGTTTTATTTATTCTTATGAGACGGGGTAGTTAAGGTGGTGAAAGAGATACTAGTATTTCCTTACTCAGGAATTTTTTTCACCTCCCTACCATTCTAGATCTTTGTCGCCAAAAAAAGGGAGATGCTAATTACTGAAAGAATATTAGGGAGGAGAAGTCAGCATTCTGAACTCAGTCTTCTCTCAGAAGGTGGGAAATGACAAAATATTGAAGCATTCACTTTTCAGCTAGGTGCTTTGTTACCATCTGTAGTTTACTCTAAACAACACAGGTTTAAACTTACAGAGGTCCACTTGTATGCAGATTTTTTCATTAAATATTGGAAATTATGAACTGCACAGCAACTCGGATGGAATTAGAGTCTATGAACACTCAGTGATTTATCACAGATACAAAGATATGAGTGCTACATATACTCATTCATAAGCAGACCCTGAACATTTACCACAATACTATAAGAAAGGGATTGACGGCAGTGGGACATTGTAGGAGGGAGCACATAACATCAATAAGGGTACCTAAACTTTACCTGTATGATGACCGCTTATGTGCCTAACCCTGAATTGTACCCCATACCTTTAAAAGAAAAGATAAATAAATAAATAAATATTGGAAAACTTTTTGAAGATTTATGACAATTTGAAAAACTCACAGGTGAACCACATAACCTGGATATATATTTAAAAATTAAGAAAAAGTTAGGTATGTCATAAATGCATAAAATGTATATAGATACCATATATGTAGATAAATGTAAATACCAAAATATATGTAAATATATTTTATCTATCATTTTCTAACACAAAATATATACAATCTATTATTTTAAAGTTGAAATGTATCAAGATTTACACATACAAACACTTACTGACCATACATGGCACCATTCACAGTGGAGAGAAATGTAAACAAAGATAAAGATGCAATACTGAATTGTAACCACATAAAATTGACTGCAGTACATACTATACTACTGTAATAATTTCATAGCCATTTCCTGTTGCAATTGTGATGAGCTCAAGTACTGTGGGTATCTACTTAACATCATAAGATGCTAATCATCTCTATGTGAACAGTTTGTCTCTCCAGTAAACTGCATAATGCAGAAAAAAAAATGATCTTTCACAGTTCTCATATATTTTTCATTGTATTTTGTACAATACCATAAACCTTAAACAACATCATGGAACCCACACAACGTGCAACTAGTGATACTGAAAGTGCTCCCAAGAAGCAGAAAAAAGTCATGACAGTACAAGAAAAAGTTGAATTGTTTGATATGTACCATAAATTGAGGTCTGTAGCTGTGGTTGCCCACCAGTTCAAGACAACTGAATGCAGCCTGAGGCGAAAGACAGATAGGTAGAAAAAGAGAGGGAGAGAGGGAGGGAGGACCACGAAGGAAGGAAGAGAGGGGAGGGGAGGGGAGGGGAGGGGTGAGAAGGAGAGTGGGAGGGAGGGAGGGAGGGGAAAGAAAGAAAGGAAATTCATGAGGCCTTCTCTGTAACTACACAAGCAGGCACAAAAACCTTGTACCTTTTGCAAAATATCTTTTTATCTTATATTGAAAATGCAGTTTTTTCACTCAAAACAGACCCTGAACATTTATCACAGTACTTATATAAGCAAGGGATTGGCAGTAGTGGGACACTGCCGGGAAAGATGGGCACACAACATCAATAAGGGTATCCACACTTTACCTGTACAATGACCACATATGTACCTAACCCTGAATTGTACCCCACATTTTTAAAATAACAAATAAGAGGGGGGAAAAAGAAAATGAAGTTTTTTTGTGACTGTAGAATAATTATAAGAAAAGCATATCTGTAGATTCTCATATGATTTAAGAAAAGGGGAAGTCATTATACAACAACTTAAAGCTAAAGAAAGATGAAGCATCTAAAGCTGAAGAATTTAATGCCAGCAAAGGATGGTTTGACAATTTTTTTAAAGGTTTGGCTTTAAAAATATCAAGCTACCAGGAGAAGCAGCTTCTGCTGAACAAGAGGCAACAGATGAGTTCCCAGACACCATTAAGAAAATATTGAGGAGAACAAATATTTGCCTGATCAGGTTTTGAATGCAGACAAGAGTGCCCTATTTTAGGAAAAAATGCCTCAAAGAACATTTATTAGTAAGGAAGAGAAGCAATGGGATTTAAGGCAGGAAGATAGGCTAACTCTATTGTTTGTACAAATGCAGTCAGGCTTATAATCAGGACTGCCCTTGCCTATAAAGCTGCTGACCCCTGAGCCTTGAAAGGAAAAGGATCAACACTGGTTGCCAGTCTTTTGGTTGTACAACAAGAAGGCTTAGAAAATGAGAACCATTTTTCTGGATTGGTTTCATTGATGCATTGTCCCTGAAGTCAAGAAGAATCCTGCCAGTAAGGGACTGCTTTTTAAAGTTATTTTGATATTGGACACTGCCTCTGGCCACCCATAAACCCATGAGTTCAACACCAAATATGCTGAAGTGGCCTACTTGCCCCCAAAAGCAATGTCTCTAATTCAGCCATTAGATCGGGGCCATAAGGAGCTTTAAGGCTCAATAAGTACAGTATTCCATGGAAAGGATTATCAATGCAATAAAAGAGAACTCCAGTGAAAGTCTGGAAGGATTATACCATTGCAGATGCCATTGCTGTTACAGAAAAACCCATGAAAGCCATCAAGCCCAAAACAATAAATTTCTGTTGTAGAAAACTGTGTCTAGGAGGCCAGGTGCAGTGGCTCAAGCCTGAAAGAGGCCGAGGCAAGAGGATTGCCTGAGCTCAGGGGTTTGAGATCAGCGTGGGCAACTTGGCAAGACCTTGTCTCTACAATAAATCAAAAAATTAGCCAGGCATGGTAGCACGCACCTGTGGTTCTAGCTACTTGGAAGACTGAAGCAGAAGGATCTCCTAAGCTCAACAGATCAAGGCTGTCGTAGCCGTGAGCATGGCACTGTACTCCAGCCCGAGCAACAGAGTGAGACTACAACTCAAAAAAAAAAAAAAGGGAAGAAAACTGTGTCTAGATGTTGTGCATAGGTTGTATAACAGAACCAATCAAGGAAATCATGAAAGAGATTGTGGATATGGCAAAAGAAAAAAAGATAAGGGAGTAAAGGGTTTCAAGGAATGGATGTTGGAGAAATTCAAGAGCTAATAGACACCACCCCAAAGAAACTAACAGAAGACAACCTGATGGAAATGAGTTTTTACAAATTAGCACCAGCTGATGAGGAAGAAGATGTAGATGCAGTGCCAGAAAAAAAGTTGACATTAGACAATCTGGAAGAAGGGTCCCAATTATTTAACACTGCTTTTGGCTTTTATGACATGGATGCTTCTATGATACAGGCACAGAAATAAAAGCAAATGGTGGAAGAATAATTGCTACAATATGGAACCATTTTTAGAGAAATGAAAAACAAAAAAGTCAGACAAAAATTACGATGTATTTCCATAAAGTTACACTAAGTGTGCCTACCTGCCTCCCCTTCCACCGCCTCTTCCACCCCTGCCACCCCGAGGCAACAAAACCAACCATTCCTTTTCCTCCTCTTCTTCAGCCTTCTCAAACCAAAGACGGTAAGGAGGAAGAACTTTGTGATGATCTATTTCCAGTTAATGAATAATAACCATATGCTCTCTTTCTTATTATTTCTTAATAACATTTTCTTTCTTCTAACATACTTTATTGTAAGAATACAGTATATAATACATAAAACATACAAAACATGTATTAATCAACTATTTTATGTTATTAATAAGGGTTCAATCAACAGTAGCTATTAGAAGTTAAGTTTTGGGAGAATCAAAATTATACGCAGATTTTCAACTGCATGGGGGTGGATGCCCTTAACGCCCACATTGTTCAAAGATCAACTCTAGATAGAAATAGTCATTATTAAGGTAGTTACTTCCAACTACCTTATGTCCATTGTAAAACCAGAATGAAACTCCTCCAAACTGATTACTTAGTTAATTATAAATTAAAGGACAGGAATGATTGATTAGCTCAAATTTTACTTTTTAAGCAACAGCAGTATTAGCATCTCATCTCTCCATATTTAAACATTTTGTCTCCTGAGGGTCTTCTCTGATCACCCTTGTAAGACAAGATTCATTAACATCTGTCTTTAGGTGACAGCATTTACACAGCTGGAGAAAAGCTAGGGTATACAGACATGGGCAATGCGGCTCTTATTTGACTAATTGAAAAGACCCATTCTAACCACCATGTCATTTATTTGCAGACAGATGATTTTCCTTGGTTTAGTACAAATTAGTTTGTCTCTTTATTTTTTTAACCAGCCAGATATACATCTTTGCCTCTAACAGAAACACTCTATTCCATACAATTTAATAAGTACTAAAAGATTCAGTGACATCTCACTCATTGATGTCTTCAAAGAGTCTGCATATGGATGTGGGTGTTTTGTCTTCTGTCACGTCATCATTAATGGAACTCAAAGACAGACCTTTAGATGGTGCTTTTCATTTCTTTAGGTTTGCTTTACAGCATACCTAGACTGATGGGGAAAAGATTCATCAAAGACGTCATGATTTCACATTTCTCTGCCCTGACTGCGCCCTTTCTCATCTGTTATCCTCCCAGACATCTAACGCCTATGTGTCTAGCTGCACTTCTCTCCTCATTATCCACCATTCCGCCTTCGTCCACTGCCAACTCGGGCTTCTCTTTGTTCTTTGGTTCTTTGCCTTTCATTCTCAGAGCCAAATACTAATACTGCTCACACTGCTCTAAATGTTCAGAATCAAGTCACATTACCAATTCTTTCTGAATATGCTGCCCATTTTTAAAGTTTTTTATTTACATTGACTCTTTTTCACACTTAAACACACACATACACACAACACACACACACACACACACACACACACACACACACACACACACACACATTTGCTTTCAGAGGCAGGTATCCTTTGATCCTCCAAGAGATGGAAAACATGCTTTTTGGTGCTGTAGGTTCACATTAATGGCACAATACAGATTTGACTTTCACCTTGTCCCGTCTTCATTTCAATCATTCATATTTAATGTTACACATACTTGACTCTTTGACTTTTTAAAATCTCATATGCTGAATGTGCGCAAATTAGTCCCATATTCCACCATCCAGCAACTTGTCATTATTTATCAGCATTCACTGAGCTATCATTGTCATCTATTCATTAGCTTTCAAAAGATTTAAGCCTCTTCTCATGTATAATCTAGCTGTGTTATCTATCATATTCTGTCAGTAACTCCCCTTTCTAGTGGTATGTTTTGCAGCAGTAGATCATCTTCTGGGCTGAATTTTTCATGAGTATAAGAACTGCTACTCTTTAGCTACCATGGTTAACCTCAATGGGGTTCACTGCTTGGATAGACCAAACTCTGCTATACTACTAACTAAGCCATGGCAAATCAACACTAAATAGTCTTGTGATCGCTATCTACTTTCTGAAATTCCCACTGAAGAGAACTACCAGCTGCCTCCCCAGAAACATTCTAAAAGAGTACAGCCTTCAAAGAAACAAGATTCTGTCACATTTGGGAAAATCCCCAGTCCATGAAAGCTTTTGGTAGGATAAATCCTAGCTAGCAACATAACTCCATTTCCTGTGTTTCAAGGTTTCAGGCAGAGAAGATCTAAAAGAGTGGCTTCACTGTGTTCTCTTCAGTGCTTATTTTTAAATCATCTGGGAAGTCTGTCCTTTGGACTAACTGGGCATGGCTTCTGAACTGAGAACCCACACATACCAATAATCAACATTCACCTTGACTTCTTCATAGCATCAGACACAAAACAAATCTAGCTTGTGAATGGCTATCTCAATCCAGGACTAAATAGGAGCCAAATAAAATCAGGGTATGCTCCATGGATGCCAGCAATCAGTATGATGCTCTTGGATGAGGAGCATGACACATATCCAACATGTGGCTTCTTCCTATGCTATTTTATTATCTCTTGGCATATTTCTATGTGAGTACCCAGTGAGACCATGGAGGAAGGAGATAAAACCGAGGCAGTGGATAAGGTAACCTCAGATTAAAAATGTTCACATATCCTTTAGCTAGAATCATGGCCAAAAAAATGTTCCTCTATTTGGCAAAAGAAGAAAAATGTGAAAATAAGGGAAGGGGAAGCAAATATTGATTTTAAAAAACAGCCAAGGCTCTGAATAGAATATAGAAAGAACCCAGTTTAATTCTTTCCATGTAGTCAGCCAGTGTTCAACAAACATTTATTGAGCTGAAGTCTTTCTTGAAAGCTGTACCTTTGTAGCTGGGGCTCACTTCAACGATAAAATACAGCTCACAAGTGGATAAGCAGGGAAAGTTCACTGAGGAAGGAACCATGCTTTGTATCCCCTTGATGCTATGTAAAAGGCAGGTGATCAATAAATATTTATTGAACAAATGTATCAGTGAACAAATGAACACCCAAACCTTTCAGTGACCACAGCCCTCCAGCAATGCCTGCACTAGACCACAAAGCTTAACCACAATGAAATGCTCCATTCTGTTGCTATTACAGAGATTGAAATTTTCTATCATAAACTTAGCCTTTACATCTCAAGCTGAGAGTGTTTTTACTTGGCTAATAGCATCTCCTCTGGCTTCTTTCTCCCTTACACAGACATTTTGGTCCGTGTGTGTGTAGCCTCTATGTTACAGTAGACACAGGTGTTGCTACAAATTGTATGTTGCACTGCACTGCAGGACTTACAGCATGTTTTATCATGGAACCACATTTTGGCCTTAATAAAACAGCACTGCACAGCATGACATTCACTATAATCTAATTGAATACAATGCCAAGGGAAATATGTCACTGTGCTGCTGAAACACACATGCTATTTTCTTCTCCTTTCCATGCAAGGGGCAGTTAAGGCATAAGTTTAGGAAAAAGGTATTTAACACAATGAGGTTCTGCAGCTTGCCAGCAAGACAAAAGAAAAAAAATGAGGGTGTAGGGGAGAAGACATAGAAGAGAAACATAAAAAGGAAAGGGAAGACACAATAAGAAAGACACCTCAACTATTTTTTTCTACTTAAGCCAAAACTCAGAGAACTTCCACACTTAACGCTCAATGATTTGAGAGGAGAGTATCTCTGAGAAAAGGATAAAAGACCCAAAAAAACCCCAAAAAACTATTCTTATGCACATTACTGGCCAGCTTCTAAAAGAACTGGTTAAATAGCCCCTTGAAAGAGTTAACATTTCCTCCACTCTCATGTGACAACCAATAGTTAAGGCAAGAACAAGGATATCACCAAGGAGTAGATATCTGGGGTCCAGCCATGACTGCAGCCTAGGGCATGTCAATCAGCATTTAGGACCCTCCAGTAAGCTTATTTAAAAGATGAAGACATTGGGCTTAATTGTCGATGCTAAGATTCCAACATTGACTTTATATTAGTAAAATCTTCCCACTTGCACTTCCATCATACCTATGCGATCTAAAATTTCTGTTAGAGTCAGTAGAAGCTATATCTTATGATGCAGTTATATACAAACCTAGGATAATAAACACAACACACAGCAAACACAAGCAACACTCTTCTCTCACCCCTACAACCTAAAAGACTCAGGCAGATGAAGGAATACAGTATTTGCAAATTTGACTTACTGGTGATTAAAGAGCAAGGTAGTGCCCCCCTCTTCTGGCAAGCAACCCCTAACCTCTCTGAGGGGCTCTTAGAGCCCCTTTTGTCAGCTTGTGGGGTAAAAAATACTTCTTTCCTCCATAAAAGGAGGAAAGTATTTTACTTCCGTGAACCACCTTAAAAGAATCCTTCTCTGCAAGCTGCAGGCCTAGCTTTGACCATCTGTTAACATGCCATGTGATGGTGGGTCTAAAATCTCTTAAAAATGGCAGCAATGGTGGGTGTGGTGGCTCATGCCTGCAATCCTAGCACCTTGGGAGTTGGAGGCAGGAGGATAACTTGAGGCCAGGAGACCAGCCTGAGCAACATAGTGAGAACCCATCTACACACGCATACACACACACACACACACACACACATACACACACACACATACACACACACATATACACACACATACACACACACACACCAAATTAGCCAGGGGTGGTAGTCCCAGCTAGTTGGGAGGCTGAGGCAGGAAGATCACTTGAGTCCAGGAGTTCGAGGCTGCAGTGAGCTATGATCATACCACTGCACTCCAGCCTGGGCAATAGAGCAGGATTGTCTCTAAAAAATAATTGTAAAATAAGTAAAATTAATATAAATTAATTAAAAATAAGGGCAGTAGATACTGTCCTCAGCTTTGGGCTTCAGCTAAAATCCCAAAACAACTGGAAAAAACTCATTTAGCATCTTCTTAGACATATCTTAAATTTTATACCGTCCAGAGAGAGTTTTTTTCTTCTCAGCCCCCCATCAAAAAACCTAGACTTCTTTCAGTCTTCCTCAACTCATGAGATAATGCTATCATCCAACCAACTAGCTGCTCAAACCAGAAATCTAGAGCAGTCTCAATTTCTCTTCTCCTCTACTTCCAATCCATCAAGCAAGTCTTGTTGACTCCATGTCCTCCATTGCCAGCCTAGATACAAACCACCATCATCACTCTCTGAGATTCCTCTAGAGCCTAACTGCTCCTAGTTTCCACTCTTGCTCCACTACAGGCTATGCGTCACACAGCAGCCAGAGCGGTCTTCCAAAAGTGTAAGTTGCATTATGTCACACTCCGGTTAAAGCACCCCAACGGCTTTCTAATCTACTTAGAACAAAGTTTTGCAAGGCCTCACATTGCCAGTCCCACTTGTTTCAAATCCCTGCCTATTCACTGCCCTCCATTTACTTAGGTCTTGTTTCTGTTCCTCCATATAGAAGCTCATTTCTACCTCTGAGTCTTCACACTCATTCTACCCTCTCCCTGGAACACTCTACATTCAGATCTTTGTCATTGGGGTCACAATTCAAATGTCCCCTCCTCCATGAGGCCTTCCCTGACCTTCAGTCCCACAAGCCATTCTCTATCACCATTTTATTTTCTTCTTGGTTCCACTCATAATCTG
Source organism: Tarsius wallacei (assembly GCA_963574415.1). Taxonomy (NCBI): domain Eukaryota; kingdom Metazoa; phylum Chordata; class Mammalia; order Primates; family Tarsiidae; genus Tarsius; species Tarsius wallacei. The sequence goes on along the minus strand of CAUYQG010126918.1, from coordinate 1,963 downwards.
AAATGCTCTCATGTACTTATTTATTTGAGCAGGGGTACCCACTATACTCCCAAAGTGTCTAGAGCAGGATCTGGCTATAATACTCACTCAATGAACTTTTTTCTGAACAAATGAATTTTGCCCTCAGATTTAATATGTGAAGCAGTAGTACTTCAGTGAATCTACCAGTGAGTTTAGTTAACATGAATAAAACTTCAAAGAAGGAAGCAAACTAATAAAAAGACTGTTGGGAGTACTTACTTGGGTTACTGTTTTAAATCAGATTTCTATCTAACATCTGAAATTAATTTAATTCCAAAAGGGCTTATTTCTGAATCCGTTCAAAGCTATTGTTGGGGGTGTGGTTTGAGATAATGACACATGAACCTTGACTTCATTCATAAGATTTTATTAGATAAATGTGCTACCTAAGCTAGAAGAGGGAAATATTTTCTAAGTGCAAATCAAAGAAAACCTACAAAACTTTATTAAAAATAAAGAAAATATCTAAACAGTTTTCCATTCAAGACAGGATACTTTTGAGGGTGAAAAGAGGGTGCTATTAATAGGTATACAGTACTGAGATAACAGCATATACTCATATTCATACAACATTCTATCATCCTAGTTAAAGGTTATATAGGTAATTTTTTAAATGAGATGATGTCATATATTTGAGCTAATTTTTTGTTTATTTTTTATGAAGAGTGTATTGGACTGTGGATTTTTTAAAAACAAAATAAAAGGAGAGAGCAACATAAAGAAATTGAACACATTTTTTTAAGAATAGAATGCAATAAACACTACTCAATGATTAAAAATAAACTTATTTTAGGTCTACATTTTGGTGAAAGAGAGGGGCATGAGAAAAATAGAAGAGTGAATAGATAGGGGAAAGACAAACAAAGAAAATGGCAGACAGAAGAAAGCCAGAAAGAAGCAGTAGCTGAAGACAAGGGCAGTACCATTAACTCGAAAGTTATCGCAGGTTGAGTTTCCCAGAAAGAAGACAGTGACCTGGAGATTAGCATGCAGGATGTTTGCTAGGGCGAGCTCTCAGGATGAACACCTGTAGAAATATAGGAAAGAAGGCAGGTTAGGAACTAGGGAAAGTTAAGCTGCAATGCATGACCAACAAAGGCTTCCACCTATCCCACAAGGAGCTCTGGAGCTGGGATGGCCCTTCTAAACTGTCCTAAGTTGGAGCAATGAGAGACAGGTCTTTATATTCAAGTGATACTTGGTTGCTGGATAAGGATGTGACTTGAGGGAGCCAATTTTCTTCCACTGAGGCCATTTTCAGACAGAGCTGAAGGCGCATAGTCCACACAGAAACCTACTGTCTAGATAGGTCATTTGATTATTCCTCTTTTTTTATGCCTATATGTGTGGCCTTCCATATAGTTCTTTTCTACCTCTTAATGCATATGAGGGAAGTGTGTATATACACCAGTTTCTCAATATTTCTCCTGACATATTCTTTGGGGTTATGATATCCTTGATGGCACAGCTTGTACATTTTCATTATTGTTTTATCCCAATATCTACTAGAACAAAATAAATTCGCATGGTAGATGTTCAATAAATGGCCTTTGGGAATCAAAATGGGATTCTGTGTGGCCCACTGGGCCTCCCACAATCTGGAGCCAATTGTACATGGCCCCTTCCTTCCCTGTGTTAACTTTTGTTGAAAGAACTGCCCACATTTTCCTTAAATGTGTTAAAATATTTTTTCTGTTGCCTAGATCGTCATTTCTCTCCTCATGGCTACCCCTACAATGCTCAGAGCAACCCATCTCTCTCAGTCTCGAATCTCATCAGTGAGAACACACATAATTTTTTTTTTTTTTTTTATATAGGTCTTGCTGTATATTTGTAGCAAGTTTGTTAGAGAAAGAAGAGGACAAAATAAGGCAAATAATTTTTCACATTGTTCTTGTACATGGGTTATTTTATTTAATGACTTTAAAGTTATCATTAAAAG
>CAUYQG010126913.1:0-19955 GCA_963574415.1 Tarsius wallacei | reverse complement strand
GTGGATCTGACATATGACAGCTCACCATGGATTCCTAGCCACACCACTTAGAGAGACAAAGAAACCGAGACACGGACCTCACCCGAGGAGACTTGGATAGAATGTGTTGAAAATCTGCCTTTCGGCCAGGCTCGGTGGCTCGGCATGTCATCCCAGCACTTTGGGAGGCCGAGGCGAGTGGATTGCCCGAGCCCACGGGTTCAAGACCAGCCTGGGCAACTTGGCAAGACCTCGTCCCTACAATAACTCAAAAATTAGCCGGGCGTGGTAGGGTGTGCCTGTAGTTCCGGCTCCTTGGAAGGCTGAGGCGGAAGGATCGCCGGAGCCCAGCAGGTCGAGGCTGGGATGTCCGTGAGCGTGCCACTGCACTCCAGCCTGGGCGACTCCAACTCAAAAAAAAGAAAAGAAAAGAAAGCTGCCTTTCCTTCAAGAGCACTTTCCCTTTTCCCTTTTCCAGTCATAGTCGATCACCCCAGATCCTGTTACACCAGGGAGACACCTGCCTCTTCAAAGGTCCAACTCACTTCTAGACCAAGCACTGCTATGTGAGCTGAGACCCAGGACTTTCCTTATACTTCTTCCAGATAATTTTCCCGTGGGGAATACAGCAAGCCACCCCAAGCCCACCCTGGATGTCAGAGCTACTGACTTCCAGAGCACCAGACAGGACAAGGGATCCTGTACCACCCAGCAGTGACATACCTAACGGGAGGGAGGGTAGCGTGCAGTAACCAGCCCAAGAGAACCCCTAACTCCTAAATAAATCGGCTTCCTCTGGCCCATGTCCATGCTTCAGGGATTCTGATGCTGGCATCGCCCACCAGCAGGGGAGATGGAGCCTCAGGTCGACATGACGGAAGTGTCAGTCCCCTATCAACTACTCCTTCACACCCTCAGGTCAAGTGTCTCAACCACTAACTAAAACCATCTTGACATCCAAACACCCAGGAGCAGCATACACAGAACTAAGGACTCAGCTAGAGAAACGCAGGGACTGGGCCCCCAGTCCCTGGACTGATGCCCAGCACTTCTGGGCCATGGTTAATACACTGAAAGAGGCCAAGCGACTTCATCTCTTGATGTCTCCGATGCAAACGTTGGCGAGACCTTGCCTTGGCCTGGACTCCTGCACATTAAGCGACTGACCTCAGGCCAGGCTCTGCCCCTGTAGGGCCTTCAGCTGCAGATCAGACCCTCCAGTCTCCCAAGTCTGGGGACAGTCAGTCCAGTAAATGTGGGAGAGGGTGCTCCACCCACTCCAGGGAAGCAGGACAGCAAAATGGTGAAGAGGACCATGGGCCACCCATGCCAACCTACCCAGTGAGGGATGCCTGCTCCCTACCTCAAAGGATTGTGGGGAAGACTTGGTCAAGCTCTCAAGCCTTTGCACTTATGTCCAGGAATCACACAAGTAAGTGTAACACAGAAGTGCCGCATGACCTCCCAGTTCCACTCCCAGGTCTGTACCCAAAGAAACGAAACGTATGTTGAAACAAATACATACACATGAACATTTACAGCAGCGCTAGTCACGGCAGCCAAAGGTGAAGACAACCATGCCCATCAACAGATGAATGAACAAGCAAACGGTGATGTATCCACAGCAGAATGTTCTTCTGCCATAAAGTACTGATCCACACACACTAGGGTATGAATGAACCTTGAAAACATGCTGAGTGGAAGAAGCCAAACAACAGGGGCCCACATGTTGTATGACTTGAATTTATAAGAAGCATCCAGGATAGATAAATCCAGAGATAGAGAACGCAGTCTGGCGTCAGCCAGGAGAGGGATCAGAGGGCACAGGAAGAAACTGCTTACTGGGTACAGGTTTTACTCTGGGGTGATAGAAACGCTTTGGACCTGCCAAGTGGTGGTAGCTGCATGGCACCGTCAATGTACTAAATGCTACTGAATTGTTCACTTGATAATGGTTAACTGTATGTCATGTGACTCTCACCTCATCAATTTATTTTCTAAAATCATCCAACTGACTCATAAACTTACAACTGGGCCACAAAGTGTCCTCCCCCTGCTTCCTCCACCCCTCTGCAATGGTTCCTCCATCCTGAGGCACTCAGGCCAAAGGTCCCACCAGATAACCTGGCCTGACAGCTCTGCACCCTGTCCTGTCCTTCTTTCCACACCTCTGAGGCTGGAGTCCAGGCTGTGCCTCCCTCAGACTCCCCACTACCTGGCACTTCCTTCTCCGCTCCCTTTCACATTCTCAGGGTCCTCCAAGGCTTGCCAAGAGCGAGCCCCCTCGGTGAAGCCTTCTCAGGGAGCCCACCCCTCACAAAGCCCCAGGCTCCTTCTCAGGCCAAGAACAAGCACTTGTGTACCCATCCTTGTAACCATCACCCTGCATAGTCCATTTCTCTACTACACTCTACAGAACAAGGCCAATACATCATAGCATCTCCTGGGTGTTAACGTTTAATCCTCATGACAACACTAACTCAATTATGGTTATCCCCAGTTCACAGATGAGTAAACCAAAACACAGAGTGAAGCAAATTCCAGAAATAATACAACTAGAAAATGGGTGTGGTGGCATGCACCTGTAACTCCAGTACTTTGGGAGACCAAGGCAGGAGGATCGCTTGAGGCCAGGAATTCAAGACCAGTCTGGGCAACATAGCAAGACCCTGTCTCTACAAAAAAAAAAAAAAAATTAGCTGGGCACGCTTTTAGTCCCAGCTTCTCAGGAGGCTGAAGCAGGAGGATTGCTTGAGCCCAGGAGTGCAAGGTTGCAGTGATCTATGATGGTACCACTGTACTCCAGCCTGGGTGACAGTGGGGGCCTTGTCTCAAAAATAAAATAAAATAAAAAATATATATATATGCAATGTGGGTGCGCGTACGCGCGCACACACACACACACACACACACACACACACACACACTACACATACACAACTAGCAAGGTTGTACCAGGATTTACCCCCAGGTCACTCCCAACTGCAAACCCCCAGGGATTCCAGAACAATGACTATCTATCCCATAATAGGACCCGACAACAGGCTGCAGAATCAACTCCAATACAAATAAACTTCGATGGATTTTCATCTGAATATACAGATCTACAAGTGGATGGAAACTCTGGCTTTTCCTGCAGTCTTCTGGACCGAGAAGCTCTCTTCAAATGAGACACATGAAAAATGCCTCAAGAGATCAAAGGCCCACAGCCAAGCCTCTGAGAGTGACCTGATTAAATACTTAACTGTAATACCAGTCTAGACTCAATAGATCCGCCCTCCTGGCTCAGGGCGACACTGGCTGTGTGGCGATTGTGCAAAATAATGCTTAGCAATGGAAGGAAGGAAGCTTGTTTCTTCTTAGCTTCTGGTAAATTGGGAGTTGGAGACTTACAATGCCGCGCAAGTTTACAAATCAGGCTGCCGGTTCCGCTGCGGCCCCTGGGGGCAGGGCCTGGTCACCAGTCCTGGACACAGCCCTACACAATCCATGACGCTGAAACCTTGGCCCACAGCACAACTGCCAGGAAACGGGTCCTGTGTGTCCACGCTCTTCCTCCAGGCCCTCATTCGACCTGGGAGGCTTTGAGTCCTTCCTCTCACTCAGGTTTTATTCTGAATCTGGTGAATGTCTTCACTCTGTTCATGTTTTTTTGTTGATTTTTTTTTTTAGCCTCTCCAACAAGCCACTCAAGGCCTGTACATGTAGTTTTTGCTGCTGAGAACGCTCATACCCTCGTCCCCTGGGATCTCTCTGAACAACACTCACTCCTGGAGGCATTTACAGACCGTCTGGCACCTGGGTAGGTGCCCCTCGCCTGCAGAGTAGGCATCTTCTCTAACAGAGCACTCAGGGTAACTGCCTGGTCTCAAGCCAGCAACCTGAGGGCAGACACTGAGTCTGCCGTGTTCTTCACGGAATCCCTAATGCCCAGGAGGAGTGTAGCCATGTAGGCAAGCTTCTGCTTGATGTCTGCTGAAGGAACGCATGAAGGAATGATGGATAGATTCTCTTTGGCAGGAAAGGAAGAGATCATCTAACTCCAACTAAAAAACTAACTGAGCCAGAAGAAACTCAAATGTACCCTTCAATGGCCGGCCCCTTTGGAGGGGTGGCAGTTATAATGATCTCCCATTCACCTCAAGTGCTGGTCAACAAAAGTCACATAAAATCCAAACAGAAATAAAAACGTAGACCCAAGTCGGAAATCTGCAAACGCGATCACATACGTGGGACAGTAGTTACCACCACACTCTCCATACGGTTTTCTTCCGAAAAGATTATGCAAAATATACTGGAGCACAACCTCTCTGAGCCTCAGTTTCCTCATCACCTGGAGACAGAACAAGATGCAGGGGGAGAAGGGTCTAGAGCGGGCACTAAAGGTTCACAAGTCTCTCCTTCCAAATAGCCCACTCCCAGTAACACCTTTTTGCCTGTTTCTCAAAGCATTTCCATCCTAATATTCTGTATTAGTATCCTGTGGCTGCTGTAACAACAGAAATGTAGTCGCTCACTGTTTCGGAGGCCAGAAGTCAGAAATCAAAGTGTCTGCAGGGCTATGTTCCCTCCTATATCTTTAGGGGAGAAATCTCCCTTGCTTCTTCCAGCTCCTGATAACCCTAGGTGCTCCCTGGCATTCCCTTGCACTCCTTGGCTTGCGGCAATATAACTCCAATTTCTGACTCAGTCCTCGCATGTCCGTCACCTCATATGTCTCTTTCTTCTTCTTACCAGGGTGCCAATCATATTGGAATAAAGGTCTACCCTAATCCAGCATGACCTTATCTTAATGAATTATATCTGCAGCAACCTATTTCCAAATAAGGTCCCATTCTGAGGCAATGGGGGTTAGGATTTCAACTTCTTTCTTTTGGGGTAACACAATTCAACCCATCTCCTCCCCTCTGTCTCCCTTCACAGAACGCTTATCAAATTATATGGTCATGAAATTGCAAGCATAAGTAGTTGTGTTTCCCTTAAGTTGTTATGTAAATATATGTAAATACTTATGGGAAAATGTTTTCATAGTTTAATTTTTCTTCTTTTGTCTACTTTTCCTGGGAATCTAATTCAGAGGGAACCTTCTACATAGCTTCGAACTGAGAACAAACATCAAGTAATTTATGTGAAAATCGGATTATTCTCCTTAACAGCTCTCTATAGCATTCTTTCGAGAAAAAAAAAAAAACTGAAGACAATAAACTGAGATGGCTCTGTCACCAGAGATCAATTTTCAGGCTTGCACTGTACCAACAATGGTATTCCCATGTGCCAAGTGGTTACCAGGTGACCTGGCTAGATGCTAAACATTTTTCCCACATCACATCACTCTTCTCCCCAGTCCCAGAAAGCAGGTACTATGTAACCTCACTCTGCAGATGTGCAAAGTGAGGACCACAGAGGTTACCTAAATAAATGGGCCAAAGTCAAACGGGTATTAAGGAGTCCAAACCAGCTGAGTGCCTCCCCATAGGCTAAGTTTACGGAGCTAAGGGCTGAAGGTCATCATTATTACTAGTTCAACCGACCCTCCACCCCACCCCCACCAATCACGCACAGCAGGCACACCCATCATACCCCGCTTGTAAAATGAGCCTATCTCAGAGTTGCCCCATGCCTGTCAACTACCACCCCCCTCCCTGCCATCAACCACGATCAGCACCTGCAACGTCTCAGTTCCTCAGCAGTCCTTCACACTCTCACGCATGCCACTGGTCACCAATGACTTTGTGACCTTTGATTTAAAATCCCCAGAGTACTTTATTCCAAGTTGCAAGGCTCTCCGCTGATGCCACTGGACAGCCTCGCTCTGATGTCTTCAATACGCTAGAGAGAAGTTAGCCTTCTGTCCCATGGTCAGCCCAACGTCCATCAGGTTTTCTTTCACTCCCTATGACGAAGAGGGCGCTCATGTCATCCACCAAAACTTGCAGTTAAGAAAATCTTAACTCATTGTTAAGAATCACCCTACCTGACATTCCAAGCACGCCCTCCGCCTCTCAACAAGGAAGAAATCAGAATCTTCCAAGCTTTAGAAGTGTCACAAGAAGAGCTTCTAACAATGTGACTTCATTTGGGCCTCAGCTATACCCTGAGGTTTTAGACTGATTTGTGCACCTATGCACACAAACACTGTGTGTGTGTGTGTGTGCGTGTATTTAAAAATGTACCCACGAGTACCCTGGGTGGCAAGAAAAGGCATCAAGAGACCTGATGGAAAAAATGAAGACACAAGACTGGATGCTGCCATAATTTTGCTCAGCTCTAACTACCTGTGTGTGGGTATGCGTGTGTACACAAATAAAAGTATTTTAGAACATAAGCCTATGGTAAGTTAGGCCAACTGCCCTGAAAGGCAGGCTGTATGGAACAAGAAATGTTAGTAAAAATTGAAAACAAGACTCAACACCACCATTCCATTTCTTCGGGCTAGTGATGCATTCCCAACCATAAGATGAATCATTGCTAGGTCAGTGATAAAGGTGGAAAGCCCAGTGAAAATTTTATAAGGTGGTTAAAAAAAAAAATTGTAGGCCGACACATTTAAAGAGAATCTGCAAAGCTGCTGCAGACATTTGCCGGTAAATAAAATACCAATTTTTAAAAATGGAAGTACTAATGCTAGACTATGTGAGTCACGATTTTTAAAACTTTGTCCTTAAGAAACACTTTTCATCCAATCCTTCATTTCCAGGGACTTAAGATTCTTCACTCTGAAGGCTCATTCCATGTTAATCCCACCTTTAAGTGCCTGCCTATAAATCACAGAGATCAAAGAAGGAAATTGTGTAGACAAATGTTTTAGAGCCCTTGACCACATCTGGTCCCCACTGGTAACTGCCGGTCAGATGAAAACTGCGAAATGGAGATTTTATTTCCTGTTCATCCGGAGGCAACATGGTTGAAGAGACAAGAGTGCTAAAGAATTGGATTTCTGTTAAATCACTTTTTCTTTTATTTTTTTTTGAGTTGAAGTCTCATTCTTGTCACCCAGGCTGGAGTGCAGGGGCATGCTCATGGCCCCCGCAGCCTCGACCTGCTGGGCTCCGGCGATCCTTCCGCCTCAGCCTTCCAAGTAGCCCAAACAACAGGCACGTGCTACTAAGCCCAGCTAATTTCTTTCTTTTTTTTTTTTTTAATTGTAGTAGACGAGGTCTCACCCTGTTGCCCAGGCTGGTCTCAAACCCACGGGGGGCTCAGGCAATCCTCTCTCCTCGGCCTCCCAAAGTGCTGGGATTATAGGCTTGAGCCACCACGCCCGGCCAGCCAAATCACTTTTTAGCCTTTCGCTCAACTTTTGCCACCCCCATCCCCACAGTTTCAAAGGCCTCTTGCCTCTTTAAGGCGACTGACGAGGCTCTCCAGAGGGTCCCAGTTCTGACCTGCCACTCACAGCCCCCATTTCCTCAGCTGGAAAAATGAAGTTAAGTTACTTCCAGCTTTGAGAGTCTGCGATTCTCCTATTTTGTTATCTACTTCCTTCTACACACTTAATTTAGTTTGTTCAGGCTGCTATACCAAAATGCCACAAACTGGGTGGCTTATAAACAACAGACATTCATTTACCAAAGTTCTGGAGGCTGGAAGTCCAAGACAAGGTACAGGCAGATTTGGCTGCTGGTGAGGGCCTATTTCCCAGAGGTCTCCTTCTGACTGTATCCTCACGTGACTGAAAGGACAAGGCAGCTCTCTGGTGCCTTTTTTGAGGGTACTAATCCCTCTACTCTCCTCCCAAGGGTACTAATCTCTCCACCTCCTCATACTATCACCTTGGTGTTTTGTTTCTACACACGAACTGGGGAGTGGGGCACACAGTCAGACCCTTGCACGTGGAGAGATACGATGGAAATGGTAGTTTTTAATCAATAGTAGACTATTTGGAGAATGGGAATTTTTTTTTACATCTTTCTGCTTTCCCAATATCCCTAGCCTTTTAATAACTAACATATAATATTATTACAGCAATAATGGTCATTATTCTAAAATTTAGACATCCCAAGACTCTAAACCAGGAGTCAGCAAATGATGGCCTGCAGGTTAAATCTGGCTCCCATAGCTTGGACTTATACTGCCCATAAGCTAAGAATGATTTTCATCTTTTTTTTTTTTTAATAGAAATAGGGTCTCACTATGTTGTCCAGGCTGGTCTCAAACTCCTGGCCTCAAATGATCCTCCTGCCTGAGTCTCCCAAAGTGCTGAGATTACAAGCAGGAGCTACCATGCACAGTCTTCATCTTTTTTTTTTTTTTGAGGTACAACTAAAATAACATACAATTAACCCTCTTAAAGCACACAATTCAGTTGCATTTAACATTTTGTACATTCACAATGTCGTACAACCACCAACTCTATTTACCTAGGTCTAAAATATTTTCATCACCCCAAAAGAAAACCCCACACCAATTAAGAAGCCATTCTCCGGCCGGGCTCGGTGACTCAGCCCATAATCCCAGCACTTTCGGAGGCCAAGGCGAGTGGATTGCCTGAGCCCGCGGGTTCAAGACCAGCCTGGGCAACTGGGCGAGACCTCGTCTCTACAATAAATCAAAAACTCGCCAGGCACGGTAGCACACGCCTATAGTTCCGGCTACTTGGAAGGCTGAGGCGGAAGGATCACCAGAGCCTAGTGGGTCGATGCTGGGATGGCTGTCAGTGTGCACTCCCTCCTGGGTGACAGAGTGAGACTCCAACTCAAAAATAAAACAAAAAAAGCCACTCTCCAATTCCCTGGCAACCACTAATATGATTTTTGTACCTAGTGACTTACTCTGGGCATTTCATATAAATAAATTCATATATCCTTCTGTGACCAGCTTAGCCCCCTTAGCATAATGTTTTCAAGGTTATCCACATTGTAGCATGAGTCAGTACTTTATTTCTCTTATGGCTGAATTCCATTGCATGGATATACCATAGTTCATACATCCTTTCATCCACTGATGGACATCTGGGCTGTTTCTACTTCTTAATTATTGTGAATAACACTGCTATGGACATATCTTATTGGTCTGAACTGTTTTTCATTCTTCTGGGTACCCAAGGAGTAGAATCACTGGGTAGTTCTATGTTTAGCCCTTGAACACATAATGTCCTCAATTTTGTCTCTGAGCCTGCAAAACCTGAAGTATGTATTATCCGGACTTGCACAGGAAAAGTTTGCCAATCTCCGATCTGAAAAGAAATTCATGATTATTCCTTTTAGCTGCTTAATGCTTTACAGTTGCAGAGTTCTTTAGTATGTATTACCTACGTTGATTTCACCACTACATTTGGGGACAAGAAAGGGTGATGGTAGAACCCTCATTTGACAGATGATCTGAGATCACAAAAGCTCTCTGAAGTCTCACCGGGGTCCCAGAACTGCTAAGAGCCAAAGCCAGAACTCAAACCAACACCTCCCTTCACAAACCCACTTTTCTTTCTATTCTCCCTGCTGCTGATCTACTCACTGCAGTCAAATACACCAACACCTGAACTAAAAAAGTGTTTCATTGGAATATTATATTAAGAAGGAACTTTAGAAGTGGCCTTGTATCAATGGTAAGAGGGAAGAAACCTAGGCAGAAGCTCTAGGACCTATAAAGTTATGAAAATGCTAGTGAGCCCCCAAATTATCTGAAAAGCATCCAAACAGAGTCGTATAATTAAACTGCCTGACCCACCAACACCACCAAGCATTTATCCAGCATGAGCAAGGCACCCATCTTAGTTCAGAAAACCCATATGGACAGAGCCCCTTTTCGGGGACCTCCCTACGGCCAGGAGAGGAGGACCCTGAGGCCACTGGCCTAGTTGCCCGCTGCACCCTGAGTGGACTGCCACAGTCCTAGAAGCAGTACGCCATTCAGGGCTCTAACTCCCCAACAACAGGACACTTGAGGCTCTCCGAGCACCTGGTGACATTTTGCAGAGATGAAATCCAACGAGGTGCGCCAGAGACCACCTCAGGTGCAGGGAAGAGAAAAGGAACACAACTCAGCTCTCTGTATGGAGCCACCAACTGCTCCCAGAGACTGGGGCAGAAGCCTAACAGCAGAGAGCAAACAAGGGGGACAAGAAGAGCATTCCCCTTTACCCCAGGTGAGACAGGAAAGGTTTGTAAGTAGAGATGGACCTGGAAAAGTTGGTGGAAGGTTAAAAAAAAAAAAAAAAAAGGCATTTCCAGGCAAACAGAAAAACATATGCAAAGGCACTGTGGCACCCCTCAGAGCAACACGGGCTAGTGGCCGCAGAGCCTGGGTATGGAAATACCACAGGACATCATCCGGGCTACACAACTAAGTCTCACCCCACCCTTGAGAGTCCCTGATATCGCTCCTTCTCCTTGGCCTCACCAAGATGACCTCCAAATGAACACACCTCCCACCCCGAACAATCTGAATAAATTTGGCAGCCTGGCCCTGATGCCTGGAGGAACAAGACCATTCCTGCCTTTGAAAAATGGGCAGGAGAACACACATGACATTAGAAGGACTTGAAAATAAATCCTGTTAAGTTAACAGAAGCATAGCAATTTAGAAGAAAAATAATCACACTTCCCTCCTGTTAAATCAGTATTTGCCCCTGGTAAAGTCAATAATGTGAAAGAAAATAAGTTATTATTTTAGAAATATATGTGTGTGTGTGTGTGTGTGTGTGTGTGCATATATATATATATATATATATTTTTTTTTTTTTTTTTTTTAAAGAAAGCAGGATGTATTAAGAGGACAGAAGCTCTCCCAGAGTGGGAGGGGACCCAAGGGGGTCACCTAGAAATATTTTTAAAAGAAGTTTGAGGGCCGGGCTCAGTGGCTCAGCCTTAATCTCAACTTTGGGAGGCCAAGGCAAGTGGATTTCCTGAGCCCGTGGGTTCGAGACCAGCCTGGGCAACTTGGCAAGACCTCATCTCTACAATAAATCAAAAATTAGCTGGGCGTGGTAGTGCACACCTGTAGTTCCGGCTACTTGGAAGGTTGAGGCAAAAGGATCACCAAAGTCCTGCAGGTCAACACTGCAGTGGCGGTGAGAGTGCCACTGCACTCCAGTCTGGGCGACAGAGTGAGATTCCAACTCAAAAAAAACATAAAAATAAAAAAGAGGTTTGACAAGTAGCTTTCTTCCAGTAAATAAAACTCTGAAAAACACATGCTTTAATTCCTGTGGTTATGGAGGTCTTGGGGCAGCCTGACAGTATTTCTTAAAGGAAGTGTTGGGTGATCCGCAATTGGCCTGTGTCCTGCCAGTGAGTCCGGTACAATGTCCAAGAGGCCAAAAAAGGACCCAGAGACAGCAAGCAAGACATAGGGTTGATTGAAGACTTGCATGCAGGGCATCCAGAGGTGGCCAGCTGGACAGAAAAAAAGCACTCCCGTTTGTGGCAAGCATGCTGTCTGCAGGATAACGTTCATAGAGCCATGTATACTTAGCAATCTCCACCCAGATGAAAGAAAAAGGCCTCGGTCCCTTCCTCCCAAGGAACAAGCCAGGGTGGAGATGTTCATTTCCGGAGTCCATAGCTCAGAACGCTGAACACACATTCACCCAGGAACACAGTGGCATTCTCAGGGTATAGTCAAGTTATGGTCACCTGGCCAGGTATGCCAGCATCCCAGCATACTCTTACACACACACTCACCATACACGCCATTCCAGCATGCTCTTACACAGACACCCATCATACAGTCCATCCCAAGATGCTCTTACAGACAACCCCGCCACACACTCCATTCCAGCATACACTCAGGGGAAGGAAGGGTGGGACTGGCAGCTGGGGAAAGCTGCTCAGGGAGGGAGGGGCATACCTCATCTACAAGGGTAGCTGCATGATCAATGTTTGTATACCTAACCCTGAATTATACCCTACATCTCTATAATAAATAAATAAATTTTTAAAAAATTAAAAATAAATAAATAAAATAGAATTCGCAGAGACAAGGCACTGTGCCTCAGGCAGGACTCGCTGCAGGCAGCACATAGCCGAGTCTCTCTCTCCCAGGTTCAGGGCCACCTGCTCCAGGCCCAGGTTCCTCACAATTACACGGAGTTGACCAGAACTCATGCCCCTCGCCACTGAGTTCCACCACCCCACAACCAGGATTCTGGCTGAGACAATTAAGAAGAGGAAAACCACAGCCCTGTGAGCTCTGGGGCGACAGGCCTCTTGCCTCCTGCATCCTGACTTCCTAACCCGGCCCTGGGCATGCCTGGCCCTCCCGCCCTCCCTCCAATCCACTCCCCTTCTGCTCAGGACTCCCAGGTCCTGGGAACTCGGGGCCATTCTCCCTGGCCCTCAGCCCTCACACCTGCCTATCCCCTCAGCCTGGGTCAGAAGAAAGGGAAAAGCCTCTTGGCCGAAGGGGCCAAGAGGCCACTGCCGTGCCCGGGGATGAGGCACAGCCCTGTCAAGAAAGGCAGGGGAGCAGGAAATCGCACGCCGTGACCTAGGACCAGCCAGGCAGCTGGCTTGACAGGAGTGTCACAGGAAATGAGGCCAGGAAGAGCATGTCCAAGGGTTTCCAGGCTGGCGGCAGCCACCCAGAGTCTGAGGACATCAGATCAGAGAACCTGAGAGTCCAAAATGGACTCCGGACTCAGAACCCCAAAACCGGATGTGTTGGTGTAGCCATGAAAAAATAAAACAGATCCACATCATAATCCACGACGCTGAAAGCCCCCAATGTTCCAAAACCCGCAGAGTTCTTTGCAACTCATTAAATGGCAAAAATCTGGCCCGGGCGGAGAGAGGCTAATTATGGACCATTTCCCTCATGTTGTTCATACTTTTCACAACAGCACATCGATGTGCTTGACTATGGGGTGTTGCCTAGATCCGTTGGGGGTGTCCGCTGGTCTAGGAGCTGCATGCGAGCTCTCATCTGTCTCTCACATTGTGACAAGCCGGAACTGAGAAACACCAGTGGTCTCAAGAGTGTCAGATGCAGGAGTGTCGGCCATACCAGAATGTAAGCCCCATGAGGGCAGCTCTGGACCACCCATGTCTAAGGACAGAGCCAACATGCAAACAGGAAGGGGGGAAGGGAAGAGGGAAGGAGGGAGGACGGGGCAGAGGAAAGAAAAAAGGGAAGAAAAAAAGGGAGGTAGGGAGAAAGAAAGTTGGGAAGCCAGGAGTTACCCGACACAGAGTTTTGGTCGATTTCTTTTTTTTTTTTTTTCCTCTTTTAATTTTTACTTTAACCTTGTGGGGTACGATTCAGGGATAGGTGTACAAATATTCATGGTGCAGGTAAGCTTATCGGTGAGGTGTGGTTGATTTCCGAAGCCGGGGCATACCACCTTCATCACCACTCATCCTCACGCGTGGGTTCCACCGCCCAGGTAAGTTGCTCAAGCAGAACACTCATCCATCTATTCGCGACACTCATGAATTACCAGACAACGCGTCTAGTCACAAAATATGAATTATAAAACTTCAGGGAAGGTAAAGTTCACAGCCCTTTTGCAATTTAACACAATCAACGGAAGTAGCGTATTTTCCTTCGAATAAGTTAATATTGATAATATAAAAATTTAATATGAATCACTTGATGCTCAGCCGTACCTTCCCCCGCCCCCCAAAGCTCCTTCCCACAAGATCTGGCTAGCTCCCTTGGGCTCAGCAGAGAGGCATGCGGAAGTGCTTTGATATGCCATAACTCCGGGCATGGGCCCAAGGCTCAGGAGGGCAGGTGAGGCAGCTGTAAGTGGTGTACCCAGGAATACTGGACCCCAAGTCTCAGGACTCCCGACGCAGTGCTCTTTACCCCATACGGACGTCCCCATACCTAATTGGAAGTTACTGTGATTCTCACTGATGTAACTTTACAATCTCTTTCAGTGCACGCTTAGTCATAAAGATAAGTGTTATTTCAGAATACAAAGATTCCGTTCAATAAAGAGACAAAAAAAAAACCCCTTAGAAACAAAGACATGGTTCTCATTAGCAGACCTTCGTATGCCGGCATCTGAGGCCAGGAGAATTCAACAGCACAAGAACGGGCCTGGGGGTATGCACACATTTTCGGATGGTGAGAATAGAAACTGCCCCACAAACATGGAAAAGACATGCTAAGAAAGGAGTGTTCCTTTCAGGCCCAGGACACACTAAAGAACATCTTTAAATCAACAGGGCATAAGCAGCAAAACGCACACCAAGGAAAAGGGCAGTGTCTGTCCTTGGCATTGCTGTCTGTCTTCCTAGAAACAAACAAATGTTCTGCCAAGTGGCGCTCAGGGACAAAAAGGTGTGAGGATGTACAGTCTCTGTGTTCAATCACAATCATGCTAAAGGGTCCACCCTGACTCTCTTTCTGAGTAACAAAAACAGCATCAACAGGAAGACACCACTGACATCCACATTCTCCTCTTTCTGCGGGGGCATACAACCAGACATTTGCAATCGCTCCTGCTGTAGGTCTGGCCAGGGTCTGAGGTGAGGGCAAAGGAAAGGCAGCAGAAGAGATGAGTGCCACCTCCAGCCCTGGCCAGGAGGGACCTCTCCTGAACGCTGTCATGCATCTGTCTTTCCCATCCACAAGTTGATCTGCAAATAACCCAACAATCTCGTCAGGGCAGACTGGCAGGATCTACGGAGCCAGGGTCCCTGAATAGCTGGGCAGGGCAGAGCTCCCGGCCCCACTTGGACACAAATGAAAAACATACTCTTACTGAATTAAGCCAGCGAAATGTTAGGACTGTTACAGCAGCCAGCCAACCCTAAATCCGAAAGGAAATAATGACTGTTACATGTATATATAAAAGTTTACCTAATGTAACCAATAAAGTTAAACAAATCACTCAAGATGGCATATAAATTTTACATGACAGTCCTGAGGAAATACAGCAGCAAATCACAACTCTAAACAAGCAACAACTGCACCAGGATAAAGGAACCCTTCTGATGTGAATTTCTCCAGTGAGGCTTTAGAGATCTGCCTTCATTGGGTCCCCTGGGGACCCCTCGAGAATCAGTGAGAACTACAGCACTTGATTTGACCTCACCCCAGAGCTAACATTACAATTCGTGTGACCAGCACCTTGCGACAGGCAGGGACTGCAGAAGCAATGGAGCCCACCCCCGGGGGGGGGGGGCCGGGCAGAGACTGAATGAAGCTAGAGACTCAGTGTCAGGCAACACAAGGCTTCTACTTACAAAACAATCAATAAAGAACGAAAGAAACTAACATTATTAAGCATAGACAAGGGGTCAGGTTTGTGCTAGGTTGTCTCTGTATCCTCACAAGTGCCCTGGGAGGTTGGTGTTATCACCAGTTTTACAAAGGAGAAACTCAAGACTTAGGGTAAATAACCCATCCAAGGTCATTTGCCTAATAAGACACAAAACTGATATTCAAAGACAGATCTCCACATCCTGGATCTGAAATCTTTTGAGGGCACATGCCATATGCTAAGAGAAAGCACCTTTCACTCCTCAAGACACCCAAGTGAAAATGTAACAACCTGACAGACATATGTCTGGGGTGAAAACATCTGCCTTTAGAAGACAGGGACTACCTGTGTGTATATTCGGTTTCCCACCTGCGTGCAAGTAAGTGGATGATTGCGGAGTACTGGGCCAACACTGTGCTTGCAAATGATCATCAAAGAGTCCAGTGTCCTTGACTGTCACCAGCCAATACCCCTCCCCTGCCCCATTGGCTCCTGAAATTAAGTGCTCTTATACTGCCCAAGGTCACTGAGGGCTGCACCTGATGGGACTGGGGGAGAGGCACCAGCCTCATGACGTACAGCACGAATAGCACCCCCTGGAGTTGTGCAGGGCAGCTCTGGGATGGGGGTGAGTATGCAATACTAATCAATATCCTAATATTAAATGTAGCTGAAACACGCGCAGGTCAAGCTCGATAAGGCTGTTCTTTAGAAAGAGCCATTCTCATGGAGAGAAGGATCTTATCTAAAAAGCTGCTTGAGTTTACCAGGTTCAGTAGCTCAGCATGTCATCCCAGCACTTTGGGAGCCCACGGGTTCGAGACCAGCCCGGGCAACTTGGCGAGACCTCGTCTCTACAATAAACTAAAAAAATGTGGTAGCGCATGCCTATAGTTCCAGCAACTTGGGAGGCTGAGGTGGAAGGATCGCCAGAGCCCAGCGGGTACGCTGGGGTGGCCATGAGCATGCCACTGCACTCCAGTCTGGGCAATGGAGTGAGACTCCAACTCAAAAAAAAAAAAAAAGCTGCTTGAGTTTACGGCTCAAACGACCTGATTGTATTTTTCTGTCGTTAATCTGATTACAAGGAATTTTCAAGTCTGAACACAGAAACAAATTAGAGTCCGTGGGCCTTGGGATGGAAGGAGAGGCTTAGACTGTGAGCTCCAGCGGTCCCCCCTCCCAGGGGTCCCCGTAGTACGAGGGATCCACAGCCTTGCAGAAAAAATTTAAATAAAAAGCCACCAAAGACAAACGGAAACTTCACAAAGTCTTATATTATCAAAATCATACTGTTATGGACTGAGTTGTATTCCGTCAAACCCGTATGCCAGAGTTCAAACCTCAGAAGTTCAGCACCTCAGAATGTGACTGAATTTGGAGACAGGGACCGTAAAGAAGTGATGAAGATAAAACTTAGTCTTTAGGGTGGGCCCCAGTCCAATCTGACTTTGGAAGGTCCATCTGTCATTACAAGAAGAGGAAATCAGGACAGAGACACACACAGAGGAAGACCACGTGAAGACTCAGGGAGAAGATAGGCCTCTGTAAGTCAAGGAGGGAAGTGGCAGGAGAAACCAACCCTGAGGTTACCTTCATTTGGGTCTGCAGAATCTGAGGAAAGTTCTGTTGTTAAAACCACAGTCTGTGGTCCTCTGTTATGACAGCCCCACACAACTAATGACATACCCTTTACACATTGATTTCAATGTCAACACACACTCATTCCCCATCATGCTAATAAAAGCAAACTTAGGAACAGATACTATTGCCATTTGTGTAACAATGTTTCCAAACTGCCGTAAGGTACATTAGTGCCCATGAATCTCCCAGCAGCCCACCCTCACAGGCAAGGCCAAACTGTACCATGGCTTTATGAAAATGGGGAAACAGCCGGGCTCGGTGGCTCAGCCGGTAGTCCCGTGCCTTGGGAGGCTGAGGTGAGTGGATTGCCTGAGCCCGTGGGTTCGAGACCCGCCTAGGCAACTTGGCAAGACCTCATCTCTACAATAAATCAAAAAATTAGCCGGGTGTGGTAGCGCACGCCTGTAGTTCCAGCTACTTGGAAGGCTGAGGCACAAGGATCGGCAGAGCCCAGCAGGTCGAGGCTGCGGTGGTCGGGAGCGGCCACTGCACTCCAGTCTGGGCAACAGAGTGAGACTCCAACTCAAAAAAAAAGAAAGAAAATGGGGAAACTAGGCCGGGCACAGTGGCTCAGCCTGTAATCCCAGCAATCTGGGAGGCCGAGGCAAGAGGATTGTCTGAGCCCGGGGGTTCAAGACCAGCCTGGACAACTTGGTAAGACCTCCTCTCTACAATAAATAAAAAATAAGCTGGGAGTGGTAGCGTGCACCTGTAGTTCCAGCTACTTGGAAGGCTGAGGCGGAAGGATCGCTGGAGCCCAGCAGGTTGAGGCTGCAGTGGCAGTGAGCGTGCCACTGAACTCCAGCCTGGGAAACAGAGTGAGACTGCGACTCAAAAAAAGGAAAGAAAGAAAATGGGGAAACTAGAAGAGGTTCAAAGATTTGCCCCGGGTTACATGCATGAAAACTGGCCTCTCTGGCCTAAAACTCAAACTCTGACCCCTCACTGGGTCACTCCTCACTGCTTTGCTCCCAGAAGCTTTTCTCAATAGACTGAAGCAGTTTGAAAAGTGAACATCTTGACAAGCAACCAAGCAACTGCCAGTGGAGTTAAGACAGATCCCAACCCCACTGAACCTGCCTCCCACTCCAGGACGTGTCTTCAAACCAGACTCAGGGCCCGTCCCGAAACACGATTGGCAATTTCACAGCTCAGTGGCCCCAAGCCTGCCGTCCCCTCTTCGTCAGCCGACTTCCCCTGCTCCACGGCACAGGCATCTGTACCCTGGCTCCCAAATCAAACCAAGACATCCTTCGAGGAAGGGCTGAAACTCCAACCACAACGAGAGACCACTCTACACCTTTCAAACTGGCTAAAATAAACAGCAGGGATGATGACAAATGAAGGCGATGATACTGAGAAACTGGATCACACTACACTGTTGGTACGGCCACACTGGAGAAGTCAGGCAGTTTCTTAAAAAGCTAAATATCCGACAATCATACCACTGAGTATCGGCACTCCTGGGCATTTCTCCCAGAAAATAAAGAGTTGGGTTCACACAAAAACCTGTACATGAATGTGCACAGACACTTTATTTTTAATAGCCAAAGCCCAGATGTCCTTTGACAGGTGAACAGTTAAACAAACCTGCGGCCTATCTTAACCAGGGAATGATACTCAGCAATGAAAAGGAACAGACTTGACAGAAGCAACAACCCTGATGAAACTCCAAGAATTCTGGGGAGTGAAAAAGGCCAGACCAAAAAGGTTACATCCTATGTGATTTCATTTAAGTAACATGCTCGACATGACAAAATTATAGAAACAGCACAGATTAATGGTTGCCAGGGTTGGGGGGGAGGAGGAGGAAGGTGGGTGTGTCTATAAAAGGACAACATGCTGGGTCCTGGTGGTTAGGGAAACATCCTACATCTTGGCCACATTTATGTCAATATCCTTGTTCTGATATTGTACTATAGTTTTACGAGATATAATCTTGGGGGAAACTGGTAATAGGTCCTCGGGATCTCCCTGAATTATTTTTTGACAACTGCTTGTGGCTATCATTATCTGAAAACACACAGTAAAGAAAAGAGAAGAAAGAAAGAGAAAAGGAATGAAGAAAGAAGGACTGCACTACTGCATAGGCCCTGGGTGTCTCTACACAGGCTATTTCTTCCTCCACACTTTCTTTTTTTTTTTTGAGTTGGAGTCTCACTCCTTCGCACTTTCAATACCTATCCACAGAGGTGATAAGAGAACAAGAGAAAGAACTTTTAACACACCCCAAGAAAATTCTGATCAGACGTCTGATAGCCTAGGCAAACACTGGCACAGCAATAAATTTAAAATTTTTATGTTTCCAAAGTGAAATCAAGTTTGTAGAAATATCATATGCCTAATCCGGTTTGCCTGCAACTCCAGTGAATGAAAATGTCTGCATTTCTATTTGCTCATGAACCAATCTAATTTTTCTTCCCCAAAGAAGCATCTTGCTTGCTACTCTAGATAACAAAATAGATCCTTCTCAACTCCCACACGCCTAAACTTATTTGGATATTATGCTTCCCAGCAATTATCATCCCTCAGAGCTAATGTGAACATGCAAGAGTCATGTTCCCCACACCAGGCAAACGTGACCTCCCCCCAGTCAAGAGGCAAAATACACCGTTAAAAGATCAACTTTTTAAGAAAAGCATTTTACCAGCAACTGTGACTGTAAAATCCAAACTGAAAGTTGCCTGTCACTACGTTTCTAAACGTCGTGCTTAATTAAATAAAAAGTCATAAAAGCAACGCTTCATTGAGTGCTTGGCTTATCCTGAACACAGCGCTAAATGCTCCGCCAACATTATCTCCGTGAATCCTCTCACAAATCTCTGCATCAGGCAGGCTTATCCCCACTTTACAGATGAGAAAGCTGAGACTATAAAAAGTATGAGTGAGCTGGGCTCGGTGGCTCAGCCTGTAATCCCAGGCCTTGGGAGGCTGAGGTGAGTGGATTGCCTGAGCCCGCGGGTTCGAGACCCGCCTGGGCAACTTGGCGAGACCTCATCTCTACAATAATTCAAAAAAAATTAGCCGGGCGTGGTAGCACGCGCCTGTAGTTCCAGCTCCTTGGAAGGCTGAGGCGGAAGGATCGCCGGAGCCCAGCAGGTCGAGGCTGCGGTGGCCGGGAGCGGCCACTGCACTCCAGTCTGGGCAACGGAGTGAGACTCCAACTCAAAAAAAAAAAAAA
>CAUYQG010126912.1:0-19224 GCA_963574415.1 Tarsius wallacei | reverse complement strand
AGCCCAGGTGTGACAGCAAAGAAACAGCAACTGCCTGGCGCAAGCAATGACTGTTGAGTGATGGATGTGGCTGGCAGATGACACTCAGGAAACTCTTGTGTCATTTCCCCACATCCTGCAGCCTGTAGGGACCCTGAGGATCCTGTTCTAGGACTGGGAACCATAACTAGCCTTGTCCTCAGGCCACAGTCTAGTGAAGGTCAGGGAGCCTGAGTGGCCAGATCTCACATTGAGATTCATTCTGGGCCCTTGAGAATCAATTGACATATCTATAAATAATAAATCTGGGGGACACTACCTGGTATTGTTGGTACTGTGGAGCACCCCAGTCTCTCCAAAAGTTGGTGCTACCTTCAGAGTAGGAGTTAAGACCTTGATAATTAACATAGATATGAATCTTCCTAATTAATTTAGGTGGCCACAGGGGAGAAGGGAGTGTTAGGAAAGTGAGAGAGACCCAAGAATTGAGAGGGAAAGTTATGAATTAAAGATTGGGAAGAAAGAAGGTGAGGGTGGTCTAAACTTTAGAAGAGACTGGAAGAGAGGCCAGTGGGAAAATTGGACAGGATCCAGAAGGGAGATCAGGTTGAGATGAGGTTTACAATGTCTTCCTTCTGTAGTTTTAGTTTTAGGTTTTGTCTGTTTGCTAGTTTAAGAAACAGAGCCTCATCTAGCTTTGAAGCTATCCTCTCTGGTCTTCTCCCTTCCTGGACTGGGGCATTCATCTTTCATCACAAGTCTTCAGTTTTTTCCAGAATAATTTTATTCTTGTTTTCTATCCACAAATGGCTTCCCTTCATGTTTTACACAATTCCTACGAATTTGATGAAAATAAAACATTTATATTGATTTGAGGGAAAAGACCTTTTAGAAATACAAAATCCCAGCCAAACTTCAGACCTATTGATTCAGAATCCACACTTTTCAGGATCCCAAATGGTCCATGTGTATATTAAGATCTGAGATGCTCTGATCTGACCCAGGCATAAACGCACTGGTGGGCTTTTGCTTATAAATTCTTCTGCAGGCCTCTACCTATCCTGCTTCCTACCAACAAACTAACATCCTCTTTCCCCATTTTTGCGTGGTATAATAGACATAATGTATTCATAGCTTCCCATTGAGCATGAAGGGCATCTCCCTTGGGGTTCACAAAATGCACAAAAATGACCAGAAGTGCTTTATTAATAACAAGATCAACTTTACATTTTCACATCTTTATATCTTCCTACCAGTGAGCAATTGAAAATAACTAACCCTTAAATTTACCCCTTAATATCAAAATAAAAAAAAAAAACAAAAAAAAAAAAGAAAATAACTAAATTGTATAATTTTGTATTAGTGCTTATAATCTTAAGCAATCATTGTATGTTTATATATATTTTAAGAGAGAGGAATTTCTTGGTATTAAATTTCAGTAATAGCCGGGCTCGGTGGCTCAGCCTGTAATCCGTCGCCTGGTGAGGCTGAGGTGAGTGAATTGCCTAAGCCTGCAGGTTCA
Source organism: Tarsius wallacei (assembly GCA_963574415.1). Classification (NCBI taxonomy): domain Eukaryota; kingdom Metazoa; phylum Chordata; class Mammalia; order Primates; family Tarsiidae; genus Tarsius; species Tarsius wallacei. Next base: position 17,723 of record CAUYQG010126912.1, on the reverse strand, counting down.
AGACCCACCTGGGCAACTTGGCAAGACCTCATCTCCACAATAAATCAAAAATTAGCCGTGCATGGTGGCGCACACCTGTAGTTCCAGCTACTTGGAAGGCTAAGGTGGAAGGATCGCCGGAGTCCAGCAGGTTGAGGCTGCGGTGGCCAGGAGCAGCCACTGCACTCCAGTCTGGGCGACGGAGTGAGACTCCAACTCAATAAATAAATAAATAAATAAATAAATAAATATCAATAACAATAGCAATATATAAAGGGTATAAATATGAACACAAATATAATACTAATTGCAGAAAAGGTAAGTGTTGAAAGCTGTCCGAGGAGGCCCACTTGAGCGTTATGGATCAAGGAGGGTTGCTGACCTCGAGACCACTAGGATGTGTTCAGGAGCTGATGGCCCATTTTCTCTTCCTTTTTGTTGACTGGCACAATTTACCAAGAAAGACTGTAATGAACTTCACATCAGGAATGACAGGCATGGTTATCTTTGGAAATACATTGTTCCTGTTTCTCACAGACTGCGGTTTTGGCTGAAAAGCTCAACTACAGTTCAAACTCGGGTCACATTCGAGAGCCTTAATATAATTGCAAGTTTTTTTTTGTCTTAGAATCATATGTTTAAGTTTAGTATAGATATATAGAGAATAAGGTTTTAGAGTAACCATTTTGCTAAGAGATTGTAATCAGTTGTTCCGAGAAGTGGCCCACCATGTACTTTGGACTGGGCCACATTCCTAAGAGCCTAGCCCATACTCTGGACTGGGCCACATTTCTTTGAAAGCCAGGTTTAGTGTGAGGTTTTTGGTTTAGTAGAATTAAGTTAAGCTTATTCTATGTACTTAAAAGAATTGTAGGATATGTAGTTTTAATATTAAGAATTAAGTTTAGTTATCTTAGGTTAGTGATTATTTAGGATATTGCTTTTTGGAATAGAATGCTGTGTTAATTTTGAAGAGAACCCAGTGTGATCTTTGGACTGGGCCACATTCTTTAGGAACCGGTTTAAGCTGTATTTGCTAAGAGTTGTCATAGCAACCATGCAGTTGGAACCTCAGCATGGTAGCTAGGATTTGTGCTAGTTAGCACAGAATAAGAAAGGTATTAGGATTTAAGTTAGTCATTAGGTGTTATATATGCATAAGCCCTAGAAGTTATTGATCATTAGAATATTATGATGTTAGAATTGTTGTATTACTTTTGAGGAACATTAACTAAGCATAAGTGACAGTAAGATAATTTTGGGATTGTTCTTCCTCATGCTTGAGAAAACACCTGGTGGGTGGGGGGTGCCCCTCATCCACCTGGCTTTGTGTTCACATGAAAGTCTTGTGATTTAACCCGTGAAAATTTAGGATAAAAGGCCTATGGTTTGTCCCATTAAATGGCTTCTGCTCAATCCGTTGAACAGTTGTCCATTTTCTTTCTCTTTCTTTCTTTTAATATCTATCCCTCCTACAGAATCGGCTTCTGCACTAGACAGGAGTCCAGTCTCTTCATTTCACCAGAATAATCGCAGACGCCACCACACCTTCCAGGGATCCTCTAAATCTCTCCACAGGGGCTGGCCCCCCGCAGTTTATCTAATCATATCCCTTTACTGCTATTCCCTCCACTGAATAAGGATACAGTCCAGGATGAGATGCTGTATTTAGCTGTCATGTCTCCTTAGCATCCTTTATTATGGAACATGATCTACAGCCATTCTTTGCCTCTCATAATATTGATTTTTTAAAAAGAATACAGTCCCATTCCTACTTTTTATTACAACATCCTCATTTTGTTTTTGCCTGATGTTTCCTCATAATTATAACACCACATAAGTGATGCTGTGTCCTCCTCTGGGTAGCATATACATAGGGAAATCATGTTCATCTGTCCCTCAGGAACGCCCAGTGTAGGTGCTGCCGGATTTCTCCAGTGTATAATTATTGTTTTATGTTTTGTTTTGTTTTGTTTTTTGAGTTGGAGTCTCACTCCATCGCCCAGGGTGGAGTGCAGTGGCACACTCACAGCCACCCCAGCATCAACCCGCTGGGCTCCGGTGAACCTTCCGCCTCAGCCTTCCAAGTAGCCGGAACTACAGGCGTGCGCTACCATGCCTGGCTAATTTTTTTTGATTTGTTGTAGAGACGAGGTCTCGCCAAGTCCGAGACCAGGCTGGTCTCAAATCTGCGGGCTCAGACAATCCACTTGTCTTGCTGGGATTACAGGCTGAGCCACTGACCCAGCCTATTGTTTTTCCTTTTTAAACTAATCGTCTGTGGGACAGACTTTAAGACCATGTAAATATCCTGCTCCACATCAAAATACTGCCTTCAATTTAGTATCTATCAATGATTCATGTTCAGTTTTCTCTTACCTGATCCTACCAGGATAGCTGCAAAAGGATGGTTTTCCAACTCCAGCATTACCTACACCAGTCAGCCTTTGACATTCTACTATAGGCAGGGGACCTCCCTGCTCCACGAGTTATCTATTTATAATCAATATGGACTTTTCTTCTTTTAAAAACAATTTTTGAGGTAAAATATACATACATGATTGACCATCTTTATCATTTTAAAATGGACTATTTATACACATTCACTTTCTTTTTTTCCTTCCTTCTTCCCCTCTGGTAACCATCAATCTGCTCTCTATCTTCATGAGATACACCTGTTTAGCTCTTCCATGAGTGAGAACATGCAGTATTTGTCTTGCTGTGCTTGTCATATTTCTCTTAACACAATGGCCTCTAGGTTCTACCCATACTGCTGCAAATGACAGGATTTCACTTTTTTTATGGCTGAATAATATTCCACTATGTCTATAGATACACCACATTCTCTCGTCCACTGATGGGCACTTAGGTTGACTCCATATTTTGGCTATTGTGAATAATTCTGCAATAAACATGGGGGTGCAGGTGTCACGCTGGTATACTGATTTCCTTTCTTTTGGATACATACCTACTAGTAGAACTTCTGGATCGTATGGAAGTTCTATTTTAGTTTTTTGAGGAAGCCCATACTTTTCTCCATAGTGGCTGTGCTAAATTACATTCTCACCAACAGTGTATAAGGGTTCCCCTTGGAAAGGGATCATTTTTAAAAAATTGTTGATATGCTTTGTATTATATTATTTTATTTATTTATTTTTTAAAATTTGAGTTGGAGTCTCACTCTGCCGCCCAGGCTGGGCACTCACAGCCACCGCAGCCTCGACCCGCTGGACTAAGGCGATCCTTCTGCCTCAGCCTTCCAAGTAGCTGGAACCACAGGTGTGTGCCACCACGCCTGGATATTTCTTAAATTTATGGTAGAGATGAGGTCTCGCCAAGCTGTCCAGGCTGGTCTCAAATCCCTGGGCTCAGGCAATTCTCTCGTCTCTGCCTCCCAAAGTGCTGGGATTACAGGCGTGAGCCACTGCTCCTGGCCTCAGAAAGGTAATTTAATCCTTGCAACCCAAAGTGTGATCTGCACACCAGAAATATCTCGCATGATCTGGGTGCTTATTAGAAATGCAGAATCTCAGACTCCATCTCAGACCTACTCACTGAATCAGAATCTATGTTTTTAACTAGATTACTAATAACACCACTGGTTAAAGACTGACAAGCACTGCTTTAGACTACATCTTGCATGGTCTTGGATGCTAATGATGAAATTATAATGCCATATTAAATAAACAAAATTTTTTTTAAAGTGGGGAAAGATAGACTCTATCCTTTGGGAATATTTAGTACGTATTAACTAGGAGTAGATAAGTGGAAGACAAACTAGAGAGAGCACAAGGCTGTCACAGTATACACAGTATATGTTGATTATCAATCTCTCAGATACTGGCAAAAGTTGACATAGAATTCAGAAGATACTAATATATAAACTGATGTCGTTTTTTATTAATTTACCATGAAAACTATTACTGTTCAGTAATAGTACTGTTCAGAACTATTACTTATTCCAGATGACTAGATTTTTTTCAATGATTTATAATTCCTTATTATACTATCCTTAAGATAATTCCACATTAAAAGTACTAATAATTCTTTACAAGAAGCCAGTGGGAGCTTCTTTCATCTGGTTCCCGTGTTCTCATGACCTGCCCATGACTGAGCTTTTTCCTACCCACTGTCATAACAAGTTGTCCCAGTCTCGAAATCAGTCGTTTTCTGAAGAAACCTTAGTTACTCTTGGTACTAGCACTAGAGGCAAAGATCTGGGTGCTGGGTGTGCTCCTTAAGACTAGGGTGTCTTTGCTTCTTGGTCATTTCAGTGCACAAAATTACAAAATGCACGCGTGTACAGATACCCAAGTTTTATTGTACTCTGCTTTACTGAGCTTCATAGATATTGCATTTTTTACAAAGTTAAAATTTATGGCAACCCTGAGTCAAGCAAGTGTGTTGGAGCCATTTTTCTGACAGCATGTGCTCACTTAGCATCTCTGTGTGAACATTCTGTAGCAACAAAGTTTTTTAAAAATTAAGGTATGTTGGCTGGGTGTGGGGCTTATGCCTGTAATCCAAGCCTCAGTATCTCACACCTGTAATTCCAGCACTGTGGGAGGTCAATGCGAGAGGATTGCTCAAGCCTAGGAGTTCAAGACCAGCCTGGGCAACATCGTGAGAACTCGTCTGTACAAAAAATGAAAAAATTAGCCAGGTGCATGCTTGTAATCCCGGCTACTTGGGAGACGAAGGCAGAAGGAGCACCTGAGCTCAGGAGGTTGAGGCTGGATGAGGTAAGCCATGACAGTTCCAATGCACTACAACCTGGGCGACAGAGTGAGACCCCAATTTAAGACAAAAACAACACCAAAAAAATCAAGATATGTACATTGTTTTTTAGACATAATGCTATTGCACACTTAACAGACTACAGTACAGTATAAACATAACTTTTATATGCACTGGGAAACCAAAAAATTTGGCTTGCTTTATTGCGATATTCACTTTATTATAGGGGTTTGGAACCAAACCTGCAGTCTCTCCCAGTAACGCCTGTCTATACACACATTCACCTACATATATACATAATACTCATACACACATGCTATTTTAGAAATTATGAGTCCACAGTCATACTGTCAATTCAAGCTCCCCCCACAGGGTTCTTTTTGCCTGTATTTTAAATGAGCACCCCAAGTGATTTTCCTAATCAGAGATGTTTGGGAAACATTGCTAAAGACTGCTCACAAATCGCAGTTACCAGTTCTCAGTGCTCTCCCATGAAATTCATCAGGATCAAAAGATAAACTAACCTGAATGACTGGGCATTCTCTTTGCATCTCATTTATCCTAGTCATCGGTTCCCTATTCCTACTGAACATCTATTTTACTCAGTTCCACTCTGGTGATAATTATCACTTTATATATAAGAGCACAATAGAAAGTGACCACTTTCTTAGTCATTAGTAGCTAATGGCCAGGCCTCTAAGTTACCTTCTTAAGGGTACTACTATAAAGCATATATATGAGTAAGTGTGTGTATATGGTTTCATTTGCAATATTACAGTATAGTGTGTGCTATACAACTTTAGAAGGAAATCTCAAACATAACCTAACATTTAGCAATGGAAATTATTTTCCTTGTTCCGATTCTCCTCTCCCACAAAAAAAAAAGTGGTTCCCCTTCCTTTATTTCTATCAGAACCACCTGTCAGCTGCCTAAGCTAGGAATCCTAGAAGTCATATTTGTCTCTTCCTTTCCTATACCACCCATAACAAATCATTTCAAGACCTCTTAACTTTATCTCATATTTGAATCCATCTCTTTTCTTTATTCCTACAGACATTATTTTGGGTTAATTGAATACATATAAAATTGAATACATATATTCTGCCTCTGAAATATTTTACATGTTTATTATAAAGATAGCTGTAGGCTACTGAGCCATAGGAAATCTACGATCTTTATATAGAAAGTATATATATTAATTCCTATTGCCAGGCTCCATCCCATACTTAGTTTTTCTTTTCTTTTTTTTTTTGAGTTGGAGTCTCACTCTGTCGCCCAGACTGGAGTGCAGTGGCTACTCCCGGCCACTGCAGCCTCGACCTGCTGGGCTCCGGCAATCCTTCCGCCTCAGCCTTCCAAGTAGCTGGAACTACAGGCACGCACTGCCACACCCGGCTAATTTTTGATTTATTGTAGAGATGAGGTCTCGCCAAGTTGCCCAGGCGAGTCTCGAACCCGCGGGCTCAGGCAATCCACTCACCTCAGCCTCCCTAGGCGAGGGACTACAGGCTGAGCCACTGAGCCCGGCCATACTTAGTTTTTCAAAGCTTAGTCAGAATTATTTTTAGATTAAAAAAACTGATAAAAGAAAGCTCCAGAGAACATCAAGCCCTTCCTTCTCTTATAAAAGCAGAGGCATCTACAGGCAGCAATGCACCTGTTTCTTCACTGGAGAATTTTACTCAGGATTTAGAAGCTAAAATGATTTGATATTATACTACCTGTAATAACAGTTGATTATTCTTGACTGCTCTGTGCCACATGTCAATATAAGCATTATCTCAATTAATCTTTGCAAGAATCCTATAAAGCAGCTACTCTTGGAATATCCAGATTGTAGATGGAGAATTAGAATATCCAGATTGCAGATGGAGAAGCCATTCAGAAATTATGTGTTACGGGGGACTGGAATCAGGTAGTCTGTCTCTAAAGCCCATATACAAATGTAAAAAATAATTTTTAGAAAAAAAATTGAGGCCATATAAGATTAAGGAGAATTATGAAAATATAATTTATCTTATAGATTATAGCAATAAGCCTAAAGACTTTCTTCAGGGGGGAAAAATAATAATTTCAAAAATTTTCATGGATTTCTCTTCCTTAGACACTCCATTTGATGAATGTGTGTCCATGTATCATAATGTTGTAAACTTTCTTGGAAGGCAGGAACTCCTCCTTGAGATCTTATACATACGTTCTCAATAAACAAATTTTCAATAAACATGTAGAGAATCTCCTTAGTCCAAAACACATTTAACCAGGTGATTCAGCATACATATACTATCAAATCTTACCTGGGATTCCTGATAAAGAAAATTTATCAAAGCAACTGATTTTACTTTCAAACTTGTACTTATTTTCTGTGCCCCTCACTAATGAGGGGTAACAGTTTACTATAAAGTACTGATTAAGCTTAGTGAGGAAGGCATATCAAAAGCTAAGGTAGGTCAAAAGCTAGATCTTCTGCACCAAACACCCAAGTTGGAATACAAAGAAAAAGATCTTGAAGAAAACTTAAAGTGCTTCTCTAGTGAATAATAACAAGGCAAAACAGCCTTATTGCTGAAGTGGAGAAAGTTTAAGTCGTCTAGATAGAAGATCAAACCAGACATGACAGTTCCTTAATCTAAAACCTAACCAAGGCAAGGACCTACCTCTCTTCAATTCTAAGAATGCTAAGAAACATCAGAACTGCAGAAGACAAGTTAGACGCTAGCAGAGGTTGGCTCATGAGGTTGAAGGAAAGAAGTCATCTCCATAACATAACTAGTACCTACTGATTAAATTAAAGGCTTAAAGTCAAAATAATTACCCAATAAATAAAGGCCAATCATACTGTGAGCAAAGAAGAGAAGAGAAGAGTGGTAAACAGTCCAAGTTGTGAGGCTACATTGTCTGGGTTTGAATCCTGGTTCTACCACTTACGAGGTGAGACATTCTGGGCAACCCCCAGTTTCTCTTTCCATCAATTTCCTCATCTTTCAAATGAGGATATCTACTTCATAGGAGTTTCATAAGGATCACACAAGGTAACGCATGTTAGACAATTAACAAAGGTTGATTATTCCTATGATGCAGAATTCCTTTCTCTTTCACATTTGGTAGAGATTCTCTCAACCCAAACTTCACCTCTCACTTCCTTCAGTGTTATCTTTGGGGATACATCAGCAACACAAATCTCTTAGGAAAGTGGGGCAATATAAGTAAGTCTATTATATACAAAAATTTTAACGAAAATGTTTTGTCTAAAACTCTTTTGTGAGGATAGCAATCACAGATATAATAAATCAGATTTATACAAACCGGTATTTCTCAAAGAGCTATTTTCTAACCAATCCTCTACTCCCGAGACTCCGTTTCATTAAGGATCCCAAATTCATTATTAAATATAGATTATTTATAGCTTAACAAATTCCTGTAATTTCTCATTTGCTTGTTAAAAAAGAGCATAAAATGTTAAAATTCAGGACATTTATATGCTATCACTCTAAAATATTCAACAGGAGCCACGTAACCAACCATGATACTCACTTCATCTCTATAAAGTGGGCTAGTGTAATACATTATGTCCATTGCACTGCTGTTCAACATATCCCTTAAACCTCGTACTTTGTCAGGAGTAATGGAATCAACAGTGTCTACAAAAATAAGCAAAACAACAGTAACAATTAAATTAAGCTTACAGAAGATCTCTCTTGTAGGGAAAAAATAAACTGAGAGAAATTACAATGGCTAAAATAATAACTACTTAACATTTAAACATTCAAGACCAGCTTTGGCTCTAATAGACCCTCCCTTCTTGCAAAATACTGCAAGACAAAAGAGGACATGAAAAGAAACATTAAAGGATGGAGGCCATTATAAAATCTATGAAGTCCACCCTTTTTTGTATGCACTGACTTTTGTGTGACAATCACGAGTACCCAGAGCAAAACCAGGCCATCTATTTTGGAACATGTGTCAAGGGGACACAATCCCAACTTCAGTAAACAAGATAAAGTTGGTGCAATTTACAGAACTGAAAAAAAAAAAAAACTGTCACATAAACTCCACTGCAAACCCGTGAGCCTTCCATGAGTTACACCTAACTTACAGAAATGCTATCTCGGGAAGATTACTCTACTAGGCATCTAATAAAATTATTAGAGATGCAGAAAATTGTACACTTCTTATAGAAATGGAAAGAAGTACTATATTTGGATGAATGTTATATTTGAAAGCACAAGTGAGCAGGAGAAGGCTTATGATTTTAGCCAAGCACAATTTCTTTTAGTCTCCAGTTTCCCATCACAATGGCTTGGGCTGTGTCTATTTACCCCTCACTTTAATACAATGTAGTAACAACTGGAGGCAATGGCAAGCTAAGGCCAGGTATTTCTTTCAAGGCCATAAGGGGACACTGTGGGGCCATTCACAGAAGCATAACCAATGTGCAGCCTGGGCCTATTTTTAATTTGTGAAAGTGAAAGGTGTGACGACCATGCTGATCTGAAAACAGTTTAAATGTCATTTCAATGCATTTCCAACAAAAGGTTTCACAGTGAGCTGCAGACCTATACGAAAGAAGGTATTTAATATGTATGGGCAGTTGAAAGAATAATTTCTGAAAAGAAAAACATGTTCCTACCACCTAGCTTTAGAATACCAGAAGCCCACCGCAGATCCCTAAATGATCACATGCCCCTCTAAGAGAGGCAATAAGCACCGTAAGAGGGTTGTGCTAATGTTTTTTCCTTTTTCTTCATAAATTTGCTACATGTACAATAATAATAATCGCAGCCAATTACTTCTACAGCACTTACTATGTGCCAGTGCCTAAATACTTTCTTATGCCTGATTCTGAACACTGTAAATTGAGATGTTATCTACCGTTTCTGAGATTCACCCATGTTGATGCATACAGCTGTCATCTACTCATTTTCACTGATTTACATAGTATTCATTCTCCTATGAGAGACATTTAGGTTGTTCCAGTTTTTTGCTATTATAAACTATGACCCTAATAATATTGTTTTATATGTCTCCTGGCACACATGTGTAAGAGTTTCTTTAGGGTATATACCTAAGAAATGAAATTGCTGTGTCAAAGGGTACATGCACACGCAACTTTACAAGATAATGTCAATTTATCTTCCAAAGTGATTGTACCAATTTTCATTCCCATCAGCAGTGAAAATTCTCACTGACAGCATCCTCAACAATACTTGGTATTGTTACTTCTTTAAAAATTTTGGCCTGATGGGTGTGAATATTTCACTGTGATTTTAATTTGCATCTTCTTGATTACAAGTGTGCTGTACATTTCATGTATATATAAATTTATTTTAATTTCTTTCCCATTTAAGTTTCCTGCTCATTATTCTGGATATTGAGTCTTTTACACCTGCTGCTCTGCTGAAACGTCTATTCCCAGGTTGTGGTTTGTCTTTCATTCTTTATAGTCTACAGATAAAGAGAAGTTCTTAATTATAACCTGATCAAATTTATCTGATTCTTTCCCTACCCTGAGGTCATAAAGATACTCCCTTGTATTTTTTTCTAGTTTTAAAAGTCTTGGCTTTCATATATTGTCTTTGATCTATCTGAAATGTGAGGTAGGGATCATTTTTCACTTTTTCCCCTCATAAGACGAGTTACTTTACAGCAAGGGTCCCTAACCCACCCCCCCTTCTCATACCAGTCCTGGACTGTTAGGAACCGGGTTACAGAGCAAGAGGTGAGGGGTAGGCAAGGGAAGCTTCGTGGGTATTTATACAGCCACTCCCCAGCGCTGGCATCACCACCAGAGCTCCGTCTTCCATCAGATCAGCACTGAAAAGCTTGCTTCCATTTCCAATATCCAATCTTTGTGAATCAGGATTTTCTCCAGTGACAGCAACCAAAACGAGATTACAGAGTAGACTGGACATAAGCAACAACCTTCGGGTGTCACTTTCTCCCATCACCCCCTGATGGGACTATCTAGTTGCAGGAAAACGAGCTCAGGGCTCCAACTGATTCTGCATTATGGTGAGTTATATAATTATTTCATTATGTATCACAACGTAATAATAATAGAAATAAAGTGCACAATAAATGTAACGTACTGAAACCATTCCCCTAACCTCCGGCTGTGGAAAAATTGTCTTCAATGAACCCAGTCCCTGATGCCAAAAAGGTTGGGGACTGCTGCTTTATGGAATAGTCCATCCTTTCACCAATGATCTGTATGCCAGATCTGACATATATCAGGTTTCCAAATAAAGCACAGGGTTGTTTAGGGAGTCTACAATCTGGTTCACTCATCTATTTCCCTATCTTTGTGCCAATATTAAACTGTCTTAATTATATTATTATTATTATTATTATTTTGAGTTGAAGTCTCACTCTGTCGCCCAGGCTGGAGTGCAGTGGCATATTCACAGTTACCGCTGCCTTGACCAGCTGGGCTCAGGCAATCCTTCCACCTCAACCTTACAACTAGCTGGGGCAACAGGCACACACACCACTATGCCCAGCTAATTTTGGGATTTATTATAGAGATAAGGTTTCGCCAAGGTGCCCAGGCTGGTCTTGAACCCCTGAGTTCAGGCAATCCTCTCGCCTCTGCCTCCCAAAGTGCTGGGATTACAGGATTGAGCCACTACGTGCAACTAAATTGTCTTAATTCTAAAAGTTAAACACATTAATAGGTCTGACTATCTAGTAGGATGTGACTCCCCCTACCCCCAACTCCCTTGTTCCGTGTCTTGGCTATTTTTGGTACTTTGTTCTTTTATAATCATTTTAGAATTAGCTTGTCAAGTTTTATAAAAAACTCTACTGGGCTTTTGACTGGAATTGCATGGAGTCTACAGATCAATTTGGGAGAATCAACCTATCTAGGATAATCAGAAATCCTAGAAATTATCTATCTTTGTATTTAAGTTGTATTGAATGTCTTTTAATCGTTTAATTTTTTTTTTTTGAGTTGGAGTCTCACTCTGTCACTCAGACTGGAGTGCAGCGGCCGCTCTCGGTTACCGCAGCCTCAACCTGCTGGGCTCCGGCGATCCTTCCGCCTCAGCCTTCCGAGTAGCTGGAACTACAGGCGTGCACTACCACGCCCGGCTAATTTTTTGATTTATTGTAGAGGTGAGGTTTCGCCAAGTAGCCCAGGCGGGTGTCGAACCCGTGGGCTCGGGCAATCCACTCACCTCAGCCTCCCAAAGCGCGGGATTACAGGCTGAGCCACCGAGCCCGGCTCGTTTCTTTAATTTTTAATATAAATATACTTCTTTTGTTAGATTTATTTCTTGAAATCTCATTTTTTACATTATTTCTGTTTATTGCTAATATATGAAAATGCAATTCTATTTATATATGGATCTTCTATTTTATAACCTTGATAAACTATCTTATTCTAATAACACTTCTGTGTATTCTTTTATATATTCTAAGCAGACAATCATTTAGTCTGCAAATGACAACTCAGATGCTTGTTGCTGAGACCTCTTCTTTATTCACCAGCATTTCTTTTATTTTTTTACACATTACAATTTTGATGTTATTTTTGTTTGATAAACTACAATTGACCTTCCTACCTGATTATGCGACAGAATTACAATCCTAAAAGAATTCTTAGAAACCACTCAGGGAGGCAGTTAGCACTGCGATAAACAGAGGCTCTGGCATGATACTGACCTACATTCTGCCTGCAATTTCTGGTTACATTCACCTTTTACTGAGTTTCAGTTTACTTGTCAGTAAAATGGAGAAAACAAAGTAGGCATTTTTTTTTTTTTTGAGTTGGAGTCTCACTGTGTCACCCAGACTGGAGTGCAGTGGCCGCTCCCAGCCACCGCAGCCTCAACCTGCTGGGCTCCGGCGATCCTTCTGCCTCAGCCTTCCAAGTAGCTGGAACTACAGGCGTGCACTACCATGCCCGGCTAATTTTTTTATTTATTGTAGAGATGTCTCGCCAAGTTGCCCAGGCGGGTCTCGAATCCGCGGGCTCAGGCAATCCACTCACCTCAGCCTCCCAAGGCGTGGGATTTACAGGCTGAGCACCAAGCCTGGCTTGGTTTTTGAGAAAATTAAATGAGATACACTCCAAGTAAAGTGCAGAGCAGGGTGTCAGGCACATAGTAAAGACTCTGCAAAGGGCAGCTGCTCTTATGTCTAGTAGAACTGTTTCATTTTCCAGATTATGTAAATAATCAACCTAAACATTCTATTTTAATGATTTTAATATTTAAAGGACACAGCTTTGTGTAAAGACACATATTTTGGCTAATAACAACTCTTTAAGGAAGAAAATGAATATAATTTTATTTAAGCAAATGTATTGTGTAAATTCTCTATGCTAGATTATAATTCAACAAGCCAGGAAATGCAGGAATAACATCAAAAGAAAACAACAAAAAAAGAGATTTTTATCTTCCAAGTACAGGGGAGGAAAATTTTTAGAAAGACTATGTAAGCGCATATGTAATTGTGGACAACAAATGCTTTCAAAGTACTGACAAATCACTTTAGTGACAAAAATTTTAGAAGACATTTTGTTCCCTCCACATGTCTCACCCCTCACCCGCTCGCAATCCAGAAGACATGCATGAAATCAGTGCTATCTAAGACATCTACATGGTAGTCCAAATGACATAAGTCAATAGAATTATTATTATTATTATTATTTTTGAGTTGGAGTCTCACTCAGTCGCCCAGACTGGAGTGCAGTGGCCGCTCCTGGCCACCGCAGCCTTGACCTGCTGGGCTCCGGTGATCCTTCCGCCTCAGCCTTCCAAGTAGCCGGAACTACAGGCGCGTGCTACCACACCCACATAATTTTTTTTATTTATTGTAGAGAAGAGGGCTCGCCAAGTTGCCCAGGTGGGTCTTGAACCCGCGGGCTCCGGCAATTCACTCACCTCGGCCTCCCAAAGCGCGGGATTACAGGCTGAGCCACCGAGCCCGGCCAACAGAATTAATTTTACAAATCATTTTCTTAAATAATACAGAACAAAGAGTGAGTACACCTTAAGACAACTAAATTGAAAACACTTTGTTCCCAATGAGCAAAAAGTGTTTTCTAAAATCTTCTACACTTTACTCTGGTAAAAATTTGCCATTGACTAAATAATTCAAGTTTTAAAGAAAATATACCTCCATCAAGAGTAAGTTTTGACCGCCACTCAACAGGCAGAAATTCAACATGTGTTGCATGGTTGGAAAAATGTCTTTCTTCTATTTTCCTTGCAGCCTCTCTCATCCTAAAACCACAAAAAATAAATGCAAACACAAATTTATGAGAGTCATTTCACATATGTATTTCCATAATGTAATGTCTTTAATCGCAACACTTCCATCTGTTTGTAACTTCATCTAAGCATATTTCAATGACTACCATACTAGGCGAGTTTGTAACACTCTATCTTTACTTCAAACTTATTTTCCTAAAATTTCAATCTATGATTTCAAATATTCCAAACTTTTATATTACATTTTAAATAATTAAACATATGGATTTTTAGTAGACAGAATAGTATGTTATCACCCAGCTCCAAATATTAGCAAGTCATGGCCTATCCTATTTCATTGATTCCTTCACTCACTTACACCATTCTATAAATTTTTAAATTTTATTTTAAAAATCAAGATATCACAAAATTGACTTTAATAGTCACACCCTTCTCCCATATTTTAAAGCAAATCCTAGATATCACATTATTTCATCTGCAAATAGTTTAGCATGTATTCCTAAAATATAAGAAAAATATAATCTATTCAGTATTATCATGCCAAAAAGTAATAATTATTTAATTTCAGCAAATATTAGTTCAGTGGTCCAAACTTCCCAGTTGGACTATAATACTATTTTATAATATAATAAGAATATTTTGTTATACTTGTTTAAACTGAGCTTCACACATAGTCCATGTGCTGCAACTGGAAGATACGTTGTTTTCTCATCTACAGGTCCCTTTCTCCTCTTTCAACAGGCATGCCTCATTTTATTGTGCTTCATTTTTTAAAAACTGTGCTCTGCAGATACTGCTTTCTTTAACACACAAATGGAAAGTCTGTGGCACCCTTGCGTTGAGCAAGTCTATGAGTGCTATTTTTTCCAATAGCATGTGCTCACTCTGTGTCTCTGTGTCACCTTTTGGTAATCCTCACAATATTTCAGACTTTTTCATTATCATTATATCTGTGATGATCTGTGATGAATGATGTTTGATATTACTACTGTAATTGTTTGGGGGTACGATGAACTGCATGACATAAGATGAACTTAAATATGTGTGCCCTGACTGCTCTACCCACTGGTTGTTCTACCCCTTCTTTCCCTCCCCTTAGGCCTCCCTGAGAACACAACAGTATTTGTATCAGGCCAATTCATAACCCTACAGTGGCCTTTAAGTGTTCAAGTGAAAGGAATAGTCGCACCTCTCTTGCTTTTAATCAAAAGCTAGAAATAATTCAGCTTAGAGATGAAGGCTGAAAGTCAGGCCTCCTGCGCCAGTTAGCCAAGTTGTGAATGCAAAGGACAAGTTCTTGAAGGAAATTAAAAGTGAAAGTCTAGTGAACACACAAGCAGCAAGAAAGCAAAACAGACTTACTGCTTATATGGAAAGAATTGTAGTGGTCAGGACAGAAGATGAAGCCAGAACCAGCATTCCCCTAAGCAAAAGCCTAATGAAGAGCAAGGCACTAACACTCGTCAAGTCTGCGCAGGCTGAGAGAGTCGAGGAAGCTGCAGAAGAAAAGTGGAAAGCTAGCAGAGGTCGATCCATGAGCTTTAAGGAAAGAAGCCATCTCCAGAACACAGAAGTACTGGGTAAGGCAACAAGTGCCGATGGGGAAGCAAATTATCCAGAAGAGCTAGCTAAGATAGTTAACAAAGGTTGGTACTCTAAAACAGCAGACTTTCAATGTGGACAAAACAGCCTTATATTGGAAGAAGATGCCATCTAGGACTTTCACAGCTAGAGAGAAGTCAGTACCTGGCTTAAAGATTCAAAGGACAGGCTGACTCTCTTGAAAGAAGGTAATGAAGCTGGTGAATTTAAGTTGAAGCCAATGCTCACTGACTATTCCAAAAATCCTGGGGCCTTTAAGGATTAAGTTAAGTCTACTCTGCCTGTGCTCAATAAAGGAACAACAAAGCTTGGATAGCAGCACGTCTGTTTACAGCATGGTTTACTGAATATCTTAAGCCCACTGTAGAGACCTACTGCTCAGAAAAAAAGGTTCCTTTACTGCTCATTGAAAAGACACCCGGTCACCCACGAGCTCTGATGGGGATGTACAAGGAGACTAATATTGTTTTCATGCCTGCTCACGAAATATCGCTTCTGCAGACACTGGACAAAGAAGAATTTTGATTTCACTGTCTTATTACTTAAATACATTTCACAAGGCTATAGCTTCCATAGACAGTGATCCCTTGAATGAATCTGGGCAAAATAAATGGAAACTTCTGGAAAGCACCCATTATTCTAGATGCCATTAAGAACACCTATGACTCATGGGAGGAGGTCAAAATATCAATACTAATAGGATTTTGGAAGAAGTTGATTCCACCCCTCATAAATGATCCTGAAGAGCTCAAGACTTCAGTGGAGAAATGTACTGCGGCTGTGGTAGAAACAGCAAGAGAACTAGACTTAGAAGTGAAGGCTGAGATGTGACTAAATTGTCGCCATCTCATGATAAGACTTTCATGAATGAGGAGTTGCTTCTTAAGGAGAAGCAAAGAAAATGGTTTATTGTGATAGAATCTACCACTGGTGAAGATGCTGTGAACATTGTTGAAATGACAACAAAAGATTTACAATATTACATAAACTTAGTTGATAAAGCAGTGGTAGGATTTGAGAAGACTGACTCCAATTTTGAAAGAAGTTCTACAGTGGGTAAAACTCTACTAAACAGCATTATATACTACAGAGAAAGGAAGAGTCAATCCATGTGGCAAACTTCATTATTGTCTTGTTTTAAGAAATTGCCACAGCCACCCCAGCCTTTAGCAACCACCACCTTGATCTGTCTGCAGCAATCAAAACAGAGTCAAGATCTTGTACTAGCAAAAAGATTTGAACTTCCTGAAAGCTCAGATAATCATCCACATTTTTTAGCAATAAAATATTTTTATTTAAGGTGCATATATTGTTTTTTTTTTTTTTTAAGACATAATGCTATTGCACATTTAATAGACTACAGTATAGTGTAAACACAACTTTTGTAACCCAGGGGACACTTGACAATGTTTGAAGATATTTTTTGTTGTCACAACTATAGCTTCTATTTCCACCAGGTGAGAATGGACCAGAGATACTGCTATACATCTTACAATGTACAGGCCAGTCGTCTATGACAGAGAATTTTATATGGTTAAAAATGTCAATAGGGATGAGGCTGACAAACCCTAATTTTGAATTATAAGACCAGAAACACTATATTTGTTTTAAGTGCTATTCTCTTCTAAAGCAAACTTACATGCTTCCATTCCACAGGATCACTATAATTCTGAAATGATCACATATCAATTAGTCAAATAGGTATGTTTACTGAATTACTTGGAGTAATTAACCAGAGTGATTCTTTAAAAAAAGGAAAGAATGGAAAGAAAGGGAAAGATGAAAGAAGGCAATGGGGGTAAGAGAGAATGGGAATGAGATAGAGGAGAAAAGAAGAAAGGAGAAACATGGGTATGTTGTGGTTATGTCCCCAAATCTGCATTAGAAAAAAATAGTAAAATTATTTCTTTTTTTTTTTGAGTTGGAGTCTCACTCTGTCACCCAGACTGGAGTGCAGTGGCTGCTCCCGGCCACCGCAGCCTCAACCTTCTGGCCTCCGGCGATCCTTCCGCCTCAGCCTTCCAAGTAGCTGGAACTACAGGTGCGCACTACCACGCCCGGCTAATTTTTTGATTTATTGTAGAGATGAGGTCTCGCTTGCCCAGGCGGGTCTCGAACCCGCGGGCTCAAGCAATCCACTCACCTCAGCTTCCCAAGGTGCGGGATTACAGGCTGTGCCACCGAGCCCG
>CAUYQG010126911.1:0-13108 GCA_963574415.1 Tarsius wallacei | reverse complement strand
TTGTCTCTACAATAAATCAAAAAATTAGCTGGGCATCGTGGTGCGTGCCTGTAGTTTCAGCTACTTGGAAGACTGAAGCAGAAGGATTACTTGGGCCCAGCAGGTCAAGGCTGCGGTGGCTGGGAGTGTGCCACTGCCCTCCGGCCTGGGCGACAGACACAGACTGAGACTCCAGCTCAAAAAAAAAAAAAGGTGCCCGGCTCGGTGGCTCAGCCTGTAATCCCGCGCTTTGGGAGGCCGAGGTGAGTGAATTGTCTGAGGCCGCAGGTTCGAGACCCGCCTGGGCAACTTGGCGAGACCTCATCTCTACAATAAATCAAAAAATTAGCCGGGCATGGTAGCGCATGCCTGTAGTTCCAGCTACTTGGAAGGCTGAGCGGAAGGATTGCCGGGGCCCAGCAGGTTGAGGCTGCGGTGGCTGGGCGCGGCCACTGCACTCCAGTCTGGGTGACAGAGTGAGACTCCAACTCAAAAAAAAAAGGAACCAGAGTTTCTTAGAGAAAAGACAGATTCCGAGTCTGGGACAGGAAATGTACTGAAAAGTCAAGATGATCTTTTTTTTTTGAGGAGTCTCATTCAGTCACCCAGTGCAGTGACATGTTCACGGCCACCATAGCCTTCACCTGCTGGGCTCAGGTGATCCTTCTGCCTCAGCCTTTCAAGTGCTGGAACTATAGGCGCACGCCACCACCATGCTTGGCTAAATTTTTTATTATAGAGAGGAGGTCTCGCCAAGTTGCCCAGACTGGTCAAACCCCTGGACTCAGGCAATCCTCTCACCTTGGCCTCCCAAAGTGCTGGGATTACAGGCTTGAGCCACTGTACCTGGCCAAGGATGCTCTTAAAGGTCACTGGGTTATGTAACAGGCCACAGGGGCCTGCTTCAAGGGGCTTTTCCTGGACCAACAAAGAAAAATCAAAAGACTGAGAAGAATGTCAATAACAGACTAAAACGTGCAGCAAATGAACACCCAACAGTTAATTTAAAACTTCACCAGACTCTTTCAGAGATGAAGGCAGGAACTGATTATTCTGAAAGCTGATAAGCAGAATTGAGTAACAGCAAAGAGGAGAAATACAAATGAAGAGAAAGAGATGGGAACAGACACGAGCAGAGCAGCCTGAGACAGAGTGGAGGGGTCAGAGGTTGGATGGGGACGGGGGCAAAGCCCAATGCTGAGTCCAGGAGTCAGATACCAGGGACGGGGTGGAGCTGGGCTGGCTACTGACCTGGGCATTAACATCCACCTGTCCTGTGCTGAGCAGCAGGCTGACCATCTCTAAGTTCCCAATCTTGGCTGCGTGATGGAGGCAGGTGGAGCCATCCTCCTCCTAAGGGGCACATGGACAGATGAGCACTCTGGCTGGCACCCCAAACCCGGTCCCTGACTCCCGGGGTCACACCTTGCTGTAGACACAGCCTCCGCGCTGCACCATGTAGCGCGCCACCTCCAAGTGGTTGTTCACCACGGCCTCCATCAGCGGCGTCCGCTGCTGCTTATCCACTGCATTGATGTTGGCTCCAGCCTGTGAGGAGGGGGCAGGAGGGCTGGCACCAGGGAGGTGCTAGGCAGGGGAGGGGTCCAAGGGCCTGGTCAATGAGGCAGAGGGCCGGGCCCGTGCTGACCTGCAGCAGCACATGGCAGATCTCCACGGAGCCCTTCTGGGCGGCCGCGTGCAGGGGCGTGCGCTTGCTCTGCTGGTCGCTCTGGAAGTTGGGGTCCAGGTTGTCCACTGCGGGGAGAGCCCGCCACACCGGGAGAGGGAGGCATAAGTGGTAAGCCAGCTAGGGGGCGGGTGGCACTTCCTCCAGGAAGGTTTCTCAGGGTCCCAACCTGGGTCCAGGCCCCTTCTGGGCCTTCTCTGTGCCTGCCTCCACAGGGCACTTATCAGAGAACAAGGAGTTGTGAGCACCAGCTCCGCCTGCATTCAAATCTGGCCCTGCGCCTTAGCACCAGTGTGCACCAGGCAAGTACTCAGCCTCTTTGTGCCTTTGCTGCAGGAAGGTCTGAGTTAACATGTATAAGCACTCAGCATAGTACCCAGCACCTATGAGTCACCACCGTTCCCATCGTCACAGGTTATGTGTGTCTTTTTCCCACCACATGAAGTCCTTCAGGGCAAGGACTATGTTCTTTGTGACTGTATTCCTGGCCCTGAGCCCAATGACTGGTATATAACTGGAGCGCCTAAGGTTTGCTGAACAAATGAATGGCACACTCACACAGCATCAGGATGACCTTCTGCAGCTCCCCCTGCTTCACCGACAGGTACAACTGCCGAGGGTGGAAACGGAGCTTCTTCCGCCTGCCACGGGAGTGGGAGAGAAGGTGGGCTCCTCAGACTCCAGCAGCAGCCTCAACACTCTCCTCTGGCCTCAGCCCCAGCTGTTTGCCTAAAGCAACCCCCCACTCACCTCTCTGACTCCTGGATGACCAGTGCCTTTTCCAGGGCCTCCCGGCCTGGCCCCAGTGGCAGCCCCACAGCTGAGAGGCAGCCTCCATTGGGCAGGGTTAGGGAAGGCCCTGAGCTGTCAATGGTGTCGGCCAGGGGATCACAGGGTGGGCGCCGGGGCTCCCCATGCCCTCGCATCCGGGCACTGTGGGAGAAGGTGCTGATGTCTGGAGGCGACAGGGATGGGGCAGGGAATCGGCAGCAGAGGAGGGAGAGGATAGTACCTGGGCTGGGAAGTATCTGTTCTCCCGGGGGCATCCTGGGCCAGAGGTGGGGGTGCAGGGGCTACAGTGCCAGCCGGTGGGGTCACCCCATCACCCCGGGGGATGGTCACTTCCTGGGCCTCGGAAGCATCCTCCCCACAGTGGGGACAAAAGACCATCCCATTCAGCTGAGACACACAGGCCTTGTGGAAGCGGTGGGCCACACGGAAGTCAGGGTGACACTCCAGGAAAGTGCCCTGGGGACAGGAAAATGATGCAGTTAGGCTCCTAGGCCCCCTCCCCCATGGGATATGCCAACTGTCTGCCTCACTGGTCACTCACCGCAGTACAGAAGTAGCCGCAGCCTGGGCAGCAGTGGTGTTTGACCATGCGGGCGCGATGGGTCTCACAGAGTACCATCAGTGCCACACGGCTGGATGGCCTCATGGTTTCCCGCTTGAGGATTGCGGCATTGCAGCCCGACAGCTGAGGGTGGTGAGGATGGATGAAAAGAGAGGGTGAGGCTGGTGCTTGGGGTTGGAACCCCAGCACCTCTCCCACTAGCCCGCGGGCCCACCTCTCCGTCTACACTCTCAGTGGCCATGCACTTGTGCCCTGCTCTCTCACTGATACGGTCGATCTTGGGTGCTTCCATGCGGCAGCTGCACAGGGGCAACTCCTCAAACCCACGCTCTGTCTCCAGCGAAGATGTATCATTGGATACTCCTTGGAGGAAAAGGGGAGCTGAGGGAGGCCCTGCCCTTCATCCACTGGGACCGCTGGTGGGTCCTCTCACTCCCACCCTACCTCTCCTCTCCCTCCATGCTCCAGAACCCCCAAAGCCTAGCCATGGACACCCCGGCTCTGGCAGGGTTCCCCTCCTCCCCTTTCCCTCCTGCCCCGAAGGCGCCCCCTAGTGGCTCTCTGTCCCGGCAATTGGCAATTACCAGCGTGGTTGGGGGAGAGGGTCCCCTCGCTGGGCAGCTCCAGGGACCCCAGAGGGACCTCCATGTACTCACTGGGGCCTGAGGAGCCCACACCATTCACTCCTGACACAGAGACAGAGAGAGTGAGAGTGCGAGCTCACAGGTGCCTGGACGCGTGGTACATGCATGTGAACATGCGTGAGCGTGTATATATGTGCGTGCTCTCTGGGAGCTGGGAGGGGCTGGAGGAGAGCACCCAAAAGTAGAGGGGCCTCCTCACCTCGTGGCTCCTTGGCCCTTGGAGGCTCCCGCTTCCGCCTTTTCCGAGATGGCTTCACCCATGGGCTGTCCTTTCGCCATTTCTTCTTGGCCTTGCGCCGGCCACTGGAACCACTCTGGGAAGGAAGAAGAGAGTTAGAGACCCTCACCCCAGTCGCCCCAACTTCCCCAGGACTCAGACCTTTGGCACCATCGTCCCCCACTCCTCTGGCGATGCCAGCTTCTGGCTCTTACCCTATCTGACTGATTCCCTGATTCCTCATCTTCCTCTTCTTCTTCCTCTTCCTCCTCCTCCTCTTCTTCCTCTTCCTCCTCCTCTTCCTCTTCCTCCTCCTCTTCACTTAGTTGTTCTGCCAGAGCTTCAACTTCAGACTGGGAAAGAAGCAGAGCAGGACATATTCAAACCCCAGGACTCAGACAATGAGATGGATGGAGAATACCAATACTGCTGCCACCACCCACAGATGGCTCACCAAGAAGGTGAGCATGGGCAGGAGAGGAAGCAAAGGACTGGATAAAAAGAGGGCACATGGAATATTATATTGCAGTGAAAAAATGGTGGCAGTTACATAGAGAAATGAGCATGGATCTTTGGCAACATATACAGTTTGATACTGTTTTTATGAAATTTATAAACAGGCAAGACTACCAATGGCTACTAAAATCACTAGATGAAAAGTTAATGAGGAACTTTATAACCTAGGGATCAGGCTGACATCACCTGAACCTACTGGTCAATCTTAACATCACAAACAAGATTGAAAAAAAGATGACTAGATATTCTGTGCATCCTGATGTGATGCAGATGGAAGCACTTGTACCCACTGTCAAGTCTTCTTGGCACTGGAAGCTGATGATCTTGTTTCTAGATCTATCCATTTACAAGAAATACTGGGCAGAGAGGAATGGGTCAATCCCCACCCAACAGCCAACTCCTAAATGTGAGAAATTCTGTAGGATAACTAACCTGGTTTCATCAACAAATAATAGGAAGAAAAAAAAAATTTTAGGTAGGGAAACCTAAATACAAAGAGAAACCTAAGACAAATGACAATCATGTGTCATTTCTCTTGGGTCTTCAAAAAAATCCATTTGTGAAACAACTGAGGAAATGTGAAGACTGACAATATTTGATGGTGTTAAGGAATCACTGGAAGTTTTTTTTTAGGTGTGAAAATAGTAATACAGTGATGCCAAAAAAGAAAAAGGGCTGAGGGGGGTGGTATTTCATGCCTGTAATCTCAGCAATTTGGGAGGCCTAGGTGGAAAGACTGCTTGAGCCTGGGAGTCCAAGACCAGCCTAGGCAACATAGTGAGACTTCATCTCTACAAAAAAAAAAAAAGAGGCCTTATGCTTTTTCTTTTTTTGAGTTGGGAGTCTCACTCCATCGCATAGGCTGGAGTGCAGTGGCATGCTCAGGGCGATCCCAGCATCGACCTGCTGGGGTCAGGTTATCCTTCTGCCTCAGCTTCTTTTTTTTTTTGAGTTGGAGTCTCACTCTGTCACCCAGACTGGAGTGCAGTGGCCGCTCCTGGCCACCGCAGCCTCGACCTGCTTGGCTCCAGCGATCCTTCCGCCTCAGCCTTCCAAGTAGCTGGAACTACAGGCGTGCACTACAATGTCTGGCTAATTTTTGATTTATTGTAGAGATGAGATCTCGCCAAGTTGCCCAGGCGGGTCTCGAACCCACGGGCTCACATAATCCTCTCACCTCAGTCTTCCAAAGTGCTGGGATTGCAGGTTTAAGCCAATGCACCCAGTCCCAGCCTTATATTTAGAGAAACATATGAATATATTTCTAGGAAAAATGAAGTGACATCTGAGATTTGTTTTATTTATTTTTTTAAATTTTTTATTTTTTGAGTTGGAGTCTCACACTGTCACTCAGACTGGAGTGCAGTGGCTGCTCCCAGCCACCGCAGCCTCGACCTGCTGGGCTCCGGTGATCCTTCCGCCTCAGCCTTCCAAGTAGCCGGAATTACAGGCACGTGCTACCATGCCTGGCTGATTTTTTTTTTTTTTTATTTATTGTAGAGATGAGGTCTCACCAAGTGGCCCAGGCGGGTCTCGAACCCACGGGCTCAGGCAGTCCACTCACCTCGGCCTCCCAAAGCGCTGGGATTACAGGCTGAGCCACCGAGCACGGCTGAGATTTGCTTTAAAATAACCCAAAAGATGTGAGTGTTGGGGGAGGTATAGATGGGTCAAGATTGGCTGTGTATTTTGATAATTGTTAGCACTGGGTGATGGGTACACGGGGCTCACTATTCTATTCCTTCATGTATACTTGAAAGCTTCCATGACAAAATGCTTAATAAAAAGCAAAACAAACAAGACTAAACATATTGTGCAGGCAAACAAAGGAGATAAAACCAAACAAAGAGCAAGGGATAAACAAACAACAAATAAACAACAAAGTGAGATGCTGAAGTCTACACAAATGGCATAATATATGTTTAAAAAAAATGGCTTGTGGTCATTTCATTAGCTGAGCAAAAAAAGGGGGTTACTAAATCCAAAGCACAGGGTGGTGGCCACCTCTGTGGACAGGCACAAGGCATGGAATGGGGCATAGCACACACCGGAAACAAGTTATGAACAATGAATTAGTGGGTATTCAGAAGGTAAAACAAAAGCAGGGGAACAGAAGGACTGGAGAGTGAGCCCTGAGCCTGGGGGAGGGTCGGCTCTGCCTCACCTTGCTGTCGGAGTCCACACGCTCATCCACAGAGTAGGAATCATAGTAGAGACTGAAGTCGTCACCCACCACTGTCTCCCACTCCTCCAAGGACCCAGGGTCCCCCTTCTCCAAGGTCACTTCTCCGGAACCCCGGGCAGAACCCAACTCCTCCGACTAGAAAAAGATCAGAAAAAAATGGAGGCTGCTGGAAGCTCCCCCACCCCCCACCCTGTTCCTCTTGATGACAGGAAGCAGCAGCCCCAGATCCTAGACTCCCCTGAAGGCCCCAAGGGGGGAGACCCTGCCTCTCCTGCTCACCAGAACACCTCCTGAGTTCAGCTTTCTCCTTTTGGCCACATCTGGAAGGAGAGAAAGAGTAGGACCTAAATCTAAAGCCTCAGGACAGGCTGCATCAAGCCACAGAGAGTGGAACTGACCTGTGGTCACCTTCCCCAGCGAGTGGACATCATCACTCATGCGGAAATGCTGTACTTCAGGGGGCCGCTTCTCAGGGACCGGAGGCTGTGGGCCGAGGGAGCACACTTAGGGTCACAGAGCACCTATACAGTTATGTCTGGGTTAGCCTGGATCCCCCGGTGGGGACGGGGTGTGAGCTACACCCTCAAAAATGTCATAGTTTAAAGCTCCTGTAGCCAAAAAGTGGCAACATAACAAGAACTGCTGCTTCCTCAGAGGAAGAGTGTCAAGTATGTCCTACACTTAACACGTCTCTCTCTTCAACCATGTAGAGCAGGCTCCATTTTCCCATTTTACAACGAGAAAACAAAACTCAGCAAGGTTAAAGGCCCTTTGTATACCACATTACCCACATACATAGCAACAATATGCATAATCACTAAAACGTGGAAGCAACCCAAGTGCTACTGACAGATAAATGGATAAGCAAAATGTAGTATATACAAACAACAGTATACTATTCAGCCATAACAAAGAAAAGTAAGTGTTCTTGGCTGGGCATGGTGGGTCACACCTGTAAGGCAGAAGCCTGTCTTACCAATAAATCAAAATTAGCCAGGCATGGTGACATGTGCCTGTGATTCCAGCTACTTGGAAGGTTGAGGCAGAAGGAACAACTGAGCCCAGTAGGTCGAGGCTGTGGTGGTCATGAGCATGCCACTGCATCCAGCCTGGGCATCAGAGTGATACTCTGACTCAAAAAAAAAAAAGAAAGAAAGAAAAAGAAATGTTATTTTTGTTGTCCAGGCTGCAGTGTTGTGGCATGATCATGGCTCACTGCAGCCCTGAACTCCTGGACTCAATTGATCCTCCTGTCTCAGCCTCCTGGGCAGCTGGAACTACAGGCATGCCACAGCTAATTTTTATTTTTTTTGTAGAGAGGAGGTCTTGCTATGGTGCCCAGGCTGGCCTTGAACTCCTAGTCTCAAGCTATCCTCCACCTTCATCTCTCAAAGTGCTGGCATTATAGGCATGAGCCATGGTACTCAGCCTCACTTTTACAAGTTAAAAAAAAAATGTTTTTCTCTAGGTATGGGGATTTTGCTACATTGTCGAGGACGAAGGAAGGAAATTCTGACATGCTACATGATGGATAAACCTTGAGGACATTATGGTAAGTGAAATAAGCCAGTCATGAAAGGATAAATATATGATTATACTTATTTGAGGTAGAGTAGTCAAATTCACAGATAGGCTGAGTGTGACTGCTCACGCTTCTAATCCCAGCACTTTGGGAGGCTGTGGCAGGAGGACTCCTTGAGCCCAGGAGTTCAAGATCAGCCTGGGCAACATAGTGAAAGCTTGTCTCCACAAAAAAATAAAAATATTAGCCAAGTATAATGGGGTGTGCCTATAGTCCCAGCTACATAGGAGGCTGATGGAGGAGGACTGCTTGAGCCCACGAGTTGAAGGTTGCAGTGAGCTATGATTTTGCCAGTGTAGTTCAGCCTGGGCAAGACTGACTCAAAAATATATAAAGAGACAGAAAAGACAATAGTAGGTGCCAGGGATTGGGGTGGGGAGGGGGAATGGGGAGCTACTGTTTAATAGGTACAGAGTTTCAGTTTTACAAGATGAAGAGAGAAGCCAGAGCACAGTGTCTCACATCGGTAATCCCAGCACTTTGAGAGGCTGAGGTGGGAGGATTGCTTGAGCCCAGGAGCTCAAAACCAGCCTGGGCAACATAGCGAGACTCTGGCTCCACAAAAAATAAAAAAATTAACCAGGCGTGGTGGCATGTAGTTCCAGTTACTCCGGAGGCTGAAGTGGAAGGATCACCTGAGCCCAAGAAGACAGGCTGTGATGAGCCATGATTGTGCCATTGCATTCCAGCCTGGAGAACAGAGTGAGACTCTGACTCAAAAAAAAAAAAAAAAAAAAGAAGGAAAAAGGATGGTTGTTCAACATTATGATAGTTTTTAATACCACCAAACTGTACACTTAAAATGGTTTAGATGGTAAATTTTGTTACAGTCATTAGCCATCCCCCCTTATCTGTAGTTTCTCGGCTGTGATGCTGGCACACTATTATAATTGTGCTATTTTATTATTAGTTATTGTTGTTAATCTCTTACTGTACCTAATTTATAAAATAAACTTTATCACAGTGAGAAAAAAATAGCTGAGTAGTCTGAACTATGCGGGGTAGACAGTATTTTTGTCAGGGTCAGAGAAAAATAAGTATGGGACTTCAGTTGAGATGTTCCCTCCCCAATGCCTAAGGTCAATTGTTTAAAGGCATTTTGTTCCTGATGAACTGTGCTGTCCCACCCATTATCTTCATGTTCCTAAAATCTGTGACACAAAAAACAACATATATCCAATCAGTACCTTGTTACTTTTTTTTTTTTTTTTTTTTTGAGTTGGAATCTCGCTCTTGTTGCCCATGCTGGAGTGCAATGGCACGCTCACCGATCCTTTTGCCTCAGAATTCCAAGTAGCTGGAACTACAGACGCACACTACCACACCTAGCTAGTTTTTTTTTTATTTATTATAGAGACCAGGTCTCACCAAGTTGCCCAGGCTGGTCTGGAAGGAACCCTGGGGCAAAATGCTGGGATTACAGGCTGAGCCACCCCGCCCCACAAATTAGCTGGTTACTGTAATGTAAATTTCTGGTAAATGATTTAGGAACTGCCTGCCTCTTCCTTTCCTTTAAAAATCTATTTGCAAGCCGGGCTCGGTGGCTCAGCCTATAATCCCTCACTGGGGGAGGCTGAGGTGAGTGGATTGCCTGAGCCCGTTTGAGACCCGACCTCATCTCTACAATAAATCAAAAAAATTAGCCAGGCGTGGTAGCGCACGCCTGTAGTTCCAGCTACTTGGAAGGTTGAGGCGGAAGGATCGCCGGAGTCTAGCAGGTCGAGGCTGCGGTGGCCGGGAGCGGCCACTGTACTCCAGTCTGGGCGACAGTGTGAGACTCCAACTCAAAAAAATAAGTAAATAAAATAAAAAATAAAAATAAATAAAAATCGATGTGCAGGCCTGGCGCAGTGGCTTATGCCTATAATCTCAACACTATGGGAGGCCAAGGTGAGAGGATTGCTGAGCCCTCGGGTTCCAGACCAGCTTGAACAACTTGGTGAGACCTCATCTCTACAATAAATAAAAAAAGCTACCTGGGCATGGTGGCGCATGCCTGTAGTTCCAGCTACTTGGAAGGTTGAGGCTGAGGGATTGCCTGAGCCCAGCAGGTTGAGGCTGCAGTGGCTGTGAGTGTGCCACTGCACTCCAGCCTGGGCAACAGAGTGAGACTCCAATTCAAAAAAAATAAATCTATTTGCAAGGGTAATCTCAGCACTTTGAGAGGCCAAGGTGAGAGCACTGCCTGAGTCCAGGGGTTCGAGACCAGCCAGGGCAGCTTGGCCAAGATCTTGACTCTACAATAAATAAAAATAACTAGCTGGGCATGGTGGCACACACGTGTAGTTTCAGCTACTTGGAAGGCTGAGGCAGGTCAAGGCTGCAGTAGTCATTGTGGGACGGCACTCCAGCCTTGGGCAACAGAGGTAGACACCAACTCAAAAATAAAAACAAAACCAAAAATGAAATAAAAACCTACTTACAACTGCTGCTGATTGGAGTATATATTCAGGACAATTTGAATCTATGCTCCTGGCATGCAAGTCTGGCCCAAATAAACTCTGCTACTATTAAGTTTGTCTCAGTTTTTTTCCTTTAGGTCGATAGAGCCCTAAAACCTGGTCATAAAGCTTCTGGGACTCTAAGGCCTTTGTCACTTCCCTGCCCTGTCATTTCTGGGGCCCTCATCTCCTTCCTAATCTGGATTCCCAGTAGAGACTTTACAAATGGAGCAAGAGCAGTTTTCAAGGAAGGAATGAAAAAGTTCCCCAGGACTAGCTTTGAGGTAGAAAGGAAGAGTGGTTTGAAATTCCTTCACAAGGTCATTATCATAAGAGTACTTAAGATATTTACTGCATAATGGAGTCTTTAACATCTGTCTCTTCTACTCTCACTACCCCTACTCCAAGAAAGTAAACTCCAGGAAGAGAAGAATTTGTCTGTTGGTTCACAGATAAAGTTCAGCCCAACAACATGTGACACACAGTAGCCCCCAGTTAAACATGCGGAAAAGGTGAATGGATTAGAAAATGCCAAAAGTTAAATCGTAAAAAAACCCCAACAGGGGTTTATGATTAATTACCCCAATCTCTACCAACCCCCCATCCTTCTCACCTGTCCATTTCCTGGTTTGGACATAGTTTTGCGGGCTCGGTGGACCTTGGGCTGCCCCTCAGGGCTGGTGGTGGCTGGAGGGGGTTCAGGTCCTGTCGCTGCAGTTCCCTGAGCACCCGGCATACTCAGCAGCCTCATAGCCAAACTCTGTACTGATGGGGGTGATTTTCCCGCCCCGGTCATTGACATCTTGGCCCGGCTGGGACAGGCACCCCCCTTGCTGGGGGAAGAGGGGAATGACTTTGTGGCATGGCCTAGAAAACAGTTAGGCAGAAGCCAAGATAAGAAGGAAGGCGGAGTCAAAAGATTCCTCACCCACCCCAAACTGCCCAGCCTCTCACCCAGCAGGATCCGGCCCCCATGAAGGTCCCCGTCTCCCTCGAGAATCTCTGGTTCATCCCCAATGAGCGGTGTGGCCCCTACAGGGGTGTCAGCCCTCTCATCGCCAACGGTGACAGTGACAGAGGCTGGAGATGAGGGGCCAGCAGGCTCCAGGGAGTCGGGGGTGGCCTTGGGCAGGGTCTCCTCACTACGAGGGGTGTCCCCCAAAGAGCCATGAACTGTAGAGGAAGAGAAAAAGTTCAAGGCTGAGATCTCCGGGGCAGGGGAAGTGAAGATCCAACTGGGCCCGTTTCTGCTGCACTCACCTCTCTCGGTGGCTCCTCTGGTCTCCTTCTCCAGCAGCAGCGCCCCCATCTCAGCGGGGACCTCCCCCTGAGAGGGCAGACAAGGGACCGGAGGGCTGGTCAGCCCGGTAGGGAGTTGAGGAGCCCAGGACGCCTGGGCCCTGGGAAGAGAGAGTAGGCTCCGGGGCCTACCTCTTCCTCTATGGGCTCCCCCCCTTCCGCGGCCTCGACTGCCCGGAGGGGCCGCACGACCCCTCCCCCGGGCCCGCATAAGCCCCCTCCCTCTCGGTAGACCCCGCATCTCAGGGGCCGAGAGGAGAGGAGGGGGAGGGGGCGGGGCCTCTGCGCCCCGGCCCCGCCCCCTCCTCCCGGCTGCACGCGCCGCTCCCCCTTTGTCCCCCAGGCCGCGGGGACCCCGGGCACCAACCCCTCCAGCGCCCGCTGCCCCCCAGCCCGGTGGACGGCCCCTCGTGCCCCTCGCGCGTGCTCCTGGGGCCCCGGCGCCCGCCGCCCACTCAGGGGCAGCCGGCGGCTGCATGCGCGCCTCCGTGCCCACTCCCCCCACCTCCCACCCCCTGGTCCCCTCATCCGCCCCCAGTGCTGGCCCCCCGGATTGCTGCAAGTCCCGCCCGGGCCCCCCGGCCCCGTTGCACCCCCGGAGCATTGCACGGGCGCGCGCTTCCCCCGGGCGCGCGCGCGGGCATGCACCCGCCTCTCCCCCTCCCCTTCCGCACCTCGGCGGCCGCCGCCGCTGCAGCTCCCGCCGCCGCCGCCATCGCCGCTTGCGCGGGGGGCCGAGCCGGCGCGCGGCCGCCCCGGGTCACGTGGGCGAGGGAGGGAGGGCGAGGAGGAGCCTTAAAGGAGCCGCTACGCGCTTTCTGGCCATTTTCCCCCGAGAGTGGCCTCGGGGACGGCTGTGGCTGTCCTAAGCTGGGGACTGCATGGGAGAATTCCTGTCATTCCTGGCCTCAGCTCTGCAGGGAAGCGAGGCGAGGCACGTCTGGGTCCAGGTGTGGCTTCTCCATCCCCACCTGGTTTTAGATAACGAGCAGAGCGTCTGAAGCTCCCGGCAGCTGCTGTTCTTTCCTCCGGCCCGTTTGTGCTTGTTCCGCCTCTGGTTGCTTTTCTGCCTTTCTAGTTTCTGGGTCACCAGATAGAAGACTCAAGCCTCCGTTTTGGCCTCGTCTCACAAACGAGCAAGAAAGGGGCGATAGGGACGTGCGAGGTCGTCTTTTCTTTTGGCTGGTTCTAGCATGCTGCTTCA
>CAUYQG010126906.1:0-16678 GCA_963574415.1 Tarsius wallacei | reverse complement strand
TGAGTTGGAGTCTCACTCTGTCACCCAGACTGGAGTGCAGTGGCCGCTCCCGGCCACCGCAGCCTCGACCTGCTGGGCTCCGGTGATCCTTCCGCCTCAGCCTTCCGAGTAGCTGGAACTACAGGCGCGCGCTACCACGCCCGGCTAATTTTTTTTTTATTTATTGTAGAGATGAAGTCTCGCCAAGTTGCCCAGGTGGGTCTCGAACCCGCGGGCTCAGGTAATCCACTCACCTCAGCCTCCCAAGGCACGGGATTACAGGCTGAGCCACCAAGCCTGGCTGGCTCTCAACCTTTTCATCAGTTTCCATAGATGGGACAGAAGGCATTCTCATGCATGTACTAGGGGCATTCAAAATTTCTGGCTCCTTTCCCTCATTTTCTACTAAAGAAAACATAGCTAATACCAGCCAGTAAAAAGGACAATTATAGGAATAACTGCCATAGTTTATTTGTAGTAAATACTTCTCAAAATTCAGTACTTTATTCATAGTAACTTCATTACTAATGACTCACTTCACAACAAATTACCAGTTTGTGTGAAGCCTACCATTAAACAATAAATATTGTGAAGATCATAATTTAATTATCCCTTGTGATTCAAGGCATCTAGCAAATCAGCAAAAGGTAAGTAGAAAGCAATCTGGTGTATACTTGCCATAAACTAACAGAATTGGAAAGGAAGTTTCCAAAAGTATTTAGTTTCTCTTTCTTTCCAGAAGTTTGTCTTCAAACTGTCTTTTTAATAATATTCAGCTATGGAAATTCAACAACCTCTCCAAGAAGCCGCCAAGAAGGAAGGAGGTACCTTGGTGAATCCTTCCTTCACACGGAAGCTTGCTTCCTTAGAGTTGTCCTTAATGGGTTTGGGATAAGCAAATTGCCATCTCCTTATAAACATATTTCATATTCTCCAGGAATAGCCTCTAGGAATATCTCTTCTCTGCTACCATTAGAACTTTGCAAGCTTGCAAGGTGTTGTAGCTGAAGCTACCAAAGTCCTCTGATATCCATGAAAGAAAAGGCCCCCTCCACCTCTCTGTTGAATAGCCATTCTCTAAACATCAGTCCTCTTTCCTTGGCAGGTAGAATTGCTTTCCTTTAAAACCCTGTTAGAAGAGTTAAGATTGCCGTGTGCTCAACCAAAAAAAATTACTCATAAAGATGAAACATTTGAAAATGCTTTCTTTTTTTTATTCATTTGGCATTCTAAATCATCAAAGGCAAATCCAATTCTCAAGAGAAGCAAATAAATTGCAACTGTGCTGAGACAACAGGTTTCTTAACCACTGCATTGCTTTAAGGAGACAAAAATACACCCAGCTACGTGAGCCTAAGAGATGTAAATTTCAAGGTAAAAATTATTCTCAGAAGATTAAAACATTTAGTATTAGAGTGCCTAAACTAAAGATACCCGAAAATAAACCCAAACAAACTATTGCTGTTTGAAGTCATTGCCTCATATTCTAGTTCTTAAAAAGAAAATAAAAACAAAAACTATGAAATCATATGAAACAAAGTCCATATAGCCAAAAATAATGTATTTTGTTCTTTTTGGAGGAAATAATTATATTAAATAACTGTATTAGTGGAACTTATACCAGCAATCTAGGAAGTTCTGAGGACACAAATGTTGGCCTATGTGTAATTCAATTCATATCCAGGAGCCACTATAAATGATTGTTTTTTGTTCTGGATTTAGACCAGGCACCTGCAAGTATACCGTATGACCCTTTACTCCCTTCTTATTTGGGTGAGGGATACAATCAGAAAAGTAGTACGAAGGAGGAATAGAATAGTGCTAAAGTCATGCTGTTGGATTCAGAGGAGAAATCCTTTGTTATACTATGTTCATGGACAAGCTGTTCAGTCTTCAGGATGGTTACCTGAATGGTTTAATAAGTTCAGTTTGTTTAACCTTCAAAAAATACAAGTCACTCCTATGCATGGTACTGTGCTTTGTCAACTCACATGATCTTGTTATTTAGAATTTATAGTCCAAGCTCAAGAATAAAGTGCTTATTATCCACTGAAATGCATTAAACTCAACTATTTCTCTTTTTTCTAATGTATAAGATATTTTCAAGATTTTATATATTATTTCAAACTCAGAATGTCCCCATGCTACAGAAACAATGATCAAAATGGAAATTAGCTCCTAGACCTGTATATGAAAAAACTAAAACAAACCAAATAAAACAAAAAGCTATTAAACACAGAGATGCAGAATCGAGGTCCTAGCTTGTACCATTACCAGTATGCCACCACCATTTGGACTAGGCCTTTTGGGGAACTAATAAAAACTGAATGAAGTCTGGGCTCGGTGGCTCAGCCTGTCATCCCAGCACTCTGGGACGCCAAGGCGAGTGGATTGCCTTGAGTCCACAGGTTTGAGACCAGCCCAGGCAACTTGGTGAGACCTCATCTCTACAATAAATCAAAAATTAGCCAGGCATGGTGGTGCATGCCTGTAGTCCCAGCTACTTGGAAAGCTGAAGTGGGAGGATCGCGGGAGCCCAGGAGGTCGACACTGGGGTGGCCATGAGCGTGCCACTGCATTCCAGCCTGGGCAACAGAGTGAGACTCCAACTCAAAAAAAAAAAGAACCAAACGAAAGCACATCTAAAACTTCACATACCATTCAGGTACCCCAGGTTGAGAAGGGTTGATTTAGCTGACAGTTCATATAGGAAATTAACGGTCAATGTAAGAAACAAATCTCTTTATCATAGGCTAAGTTTTGTCCCTCCCTCCCCCCTCTAAACCCCTACATTGAAGTCTTAACTTCCAGTATCTCAGAATGTAACTGTATTTGGAGATAGGGTTTTTAAAAAGTAATTAAGCTAAAATGAGGTTTTGGGGGGTGTGCTGATCCATAATTCCTGTGTAAGGAAAGGAACTTTGGGCACAGACATGTACACATCCAGCAAGAACACCATGGAGAGATAGTCAAGGAAAAAAAGCCTTAGGAAAAAGTCAACCTGCTGATACTTTACTCTCAGATTTCTCGCCTTAAGTTCTACAAGAAAATTGATTTCTGTTGTCGAGGCCATCAGGTTGTGATCCTTTGTTATGGGAGCCTTAGCAAAACACTATATCCACCCTCCTCACCTTCTAACCTCAAAGCAGCAATCAGAAGGAAGCTATTCAAAAGATGCTCCCTTGCAAAACTCCACTTGTGATTTTGATAACCAATTCTACTCACACTCCTGCACCAGTACTGAGACCCACTCTCCTGGCTCATAGCAAGAAACAAGCAGAACTAGAGAGAGCAAGAAGTTGTGGAACTCTCACTCAAGAGAGATGAACTGTCATCTGAGAGGTCACTAAGAAGCTCCATCATTATTTTTGCATACGTTATCACTGTTTTCTTATAAAGCTCTAAAGCGTTCCAAGACATTCATATACCTCCAGGTTTCTGAATTGAAGAACGAAAGTCAACTTCTACTTGCTCATAATTTGGGTTATTAATAAGTCAATTTTTCATAAATTATTTATGAATTGCATGCAAATGTACAGTCACCAAAAGCAGCTCTGTATGTCCTACACTTAGACCTTCGAGTCTTCCCTTCTCAGCAGTTGCCCTAACAGTGAGAATAACTTGAAACAGGAAAAGGCCAGGTAACAGGACACAAGAATAACAAATTTTCCAGAACATTCCTTAGCCTAGGGAAGGACTGACATTTTCACCAATCTCTTGCCATTTAGCTCTGCTTTTCAGACACAAAGAATTATCTGAACACAATCTTACTCAGGGCAAATTTACTGCGGTCTCTTCAGGATAGTATTTGGCTTAAACGAAAGAATTTGTTTCTCAAAAAAAGGTACAGTTTTGCAAATATAGATTTTGCAACTTATTTATTTACTTATTTAATTTAGAGATAGGGTCTCCATCTGTCATCCAGGCTGGAGTGCAATGGCATGATCATAGCTCACTGCAGCCTTGAACTCCTGGGCTCAAGGGATCCTCCTGTCTCAGTCTCCCAAGTAGCTGGGACTCCATGCATGAACCACCATGCCCGACTAATTTTTTTAAAGCTTTTTTAGAAACCGAGTCTCGCTCCGTCATCCAGGCTGGAGTACAGTAGTACAGTCATAGCTCACTATAGCATCAAACTCCTGGGTTCAGCCTCCCAAGCAGCAGGGACTGCAGGCGTGCACCATGATGTCCTGCTATTTTTTTTTTTTTTGTAGAGACAGAGTTTCATTATGTTGTCCAGACAGACTGCTCTCAAACTCCTGACTTCCCACCTCAATTCTCCTTAGTGGATTACAGGCAAAAACCACCAAGCCCCACTGTGACTTATTAATAATTATTTTGTGACCTGAACTCCTGAATTTTGATTTCTTATTTGTGAATGGAGGCCACTTATTAATAACGGCTAGTCTAATTATAAGTGTTGAGATGGGCATCAAATAAAATTATATGAGAACTGCTGTTTGTAAAGACCAGCTATTTGTAAAGATTCATTAAGAGAGTGTATCCTGGCTTGGCGTGGTGGCTCAAGCCAGTAATCCTGGCACTTTGGGAGGCTGAGGTGAGGGCATTGCCTGAGCCCATGCGTTCAAGAACAGCCTGAGCAACTTGACGAGACCTCATCTCTACAATAAATCAAAAAATTGGCCATGTGTGGTAGTGTGTGCCTATAGTTCTGATTACTTGGAAGGCTGAGGTGAAAGGATCTCCAGAGCCCAGCAGGTCGACGCTGGGGTGGCCGTGAGTGTGCCACTGCACTCCAGCCTAGGCAATGGAGGGAGACTCCAACTCAAAAAAAGAAAAGAAAAAAGAGTGCATCCTAAAGACTCTGTATTACCATGACAATTGAATAAGGTAACAATTTTCTCAATCCTTCCCCAAAGGGACCTTACCTAAGGCTATTTTCTCAACTGAGAAAATAGGCAAACATTTCAAGTACTTTTGGACAGTCTGAGTTGACACAAAATCATCATCACATTTACCTCTTGGAGGACCTGCACATGGGGATGAAGTCATAAATGGAGTCTGACCAAGTTCTGACTAACAGTGGGTCTACAGACCCATCCAGGGATCTCCCCTCCTGTTGCTATGTGTATAATTGCAATGGACATGCTTGGTAATTAGCAGAACCCCCATGTTGGTTCACTGGACTGTGTAATAAGACATGGGTAGCAGAGAAAGCTAATGAAAAACCTCAGAAACTACCCGTCCTCAGGATAGTAAATTTTTCAAAATAGTATGTCATCTCTGGTGGGGGGTGGCAGAAATTACTGCCATCTTTAAAGACCTGCAAGATGCTTGGTTGCTGGTTCTCACCATGTGACCTTTCAACTGACCAGTCTGGACCCTTTAAGAAAGCAGACATATCCTGGAGAATGACCATAAAGTAAAGCCAATTCAACCAGAAAAGGAGTCCCAGTTTCAGCTGTTGTGCCAGACATGGCCTCTGTGAGAACAGACTATTATGACCTATTGTGGATCTGATGAACAGGTTGTTTTCTACCCCATTGAAAAGATCAGAAATGGTTGAGCATGGTGGCTCATGCCTCTCATCCCAGCACTTTGGGAGGCGGAGGTAAGAGGCGTGCCTGAGCCCAGAGGCTCAAGACCAGCCCGTGCAACTGGGCAAGACCTCATCTCTACAATAAATCAAGAAAAATTAGCTGGGCATGATGACGGATGTCTGTAGTTCCAGTTTCTTGGAAGGCTGAAGTGGCAGGATCACCTGAACCCAACAGATCGAGACTGGGGTGGCCATGAACGCGCCACTGCACTCTAGCCTGGGCAACACAGTGAGACTCCAACTCAAAAAAGCAATTTAAAAAAGGCCAAGCACGGTGGTTCATGCCTGTCATCCCAGCACTTTGGGAGGTGGAGGCAAGACGATTGCCTGAGCCAAAGGGTTCAAGACCAGCCTGGGCAACTTGACAAGACTTAGTCTCTACAATATATCCCCCCTCCAAAAAATAGTTGGGTGTGGGGGTATGCAGCTGTAGTCCCAGCTACTTGGAAGGGTGAGACATGAGGATCGCCTGAGCCCAGCAGGTCAAGACTGAGTTAGCTGTAATCTTGCCACTGCACTTCAGTCTAGGCAACAGAGTGACACTCCAACACAAAAATAAATAAATAAATAAAATAACAGGTCAGAAATAGTTTGAATTCACTAGAAGCAGATAGGTGCATATACTTATAGTTTTATAGGTTAATTATGTTGCCTTCTGACATAATATAAGCCAAAGAGACCTTAACTGGTCATCTGTCAAAACAGAGCATTGGTTCACTGTATTCACAGTACCATGCTGATGGGACTGGTTGCACAAGAAGTGTGTATGTGCATCATAGGCCTCTGTACAGCATCTGCATTACAGAGAATGGGAGTTAAATCCTATAAAGACTCAGGGAATGTCATATAAGTGGTATATGGAAATTCAGTGGTCTGGGACAAGCCATAACATTCTCTGTAAAGAACAAATTATTGTCTCTTGTATCTCTCTCCACAAAAAAACGGAAGCAAATTAGACTCATGGGGTACATGTGAGGATTTGCTACATAAGTATATTGCATGAAGGATAAAGGTGAAGTTTGGTCTTCTTTTTTTTTTTTGAGTTAGAGTCTCACTCTCTCTCCCAGGCTGGAGTGCAGTGGTAGCATACTCATGGTCAACGCAGCCTCAAACTGCTGGGCTCAGGCAATCCTTCTGCCTTAGCCTTCCAAGTAATTGGAACTACAGATACACACCACCACACCCGGCTATTTTTTGTGTGTGCGATTTATTGTAAAGACGAGGTCTCACCAAGTTGCCCAGGCTGGTCTCGAACCGCCGGGTTCAGGCAATCCTCTCACCTCAGCCTCTCAAAGTGCTGGGATTACAGGTTGAGCCACGGCACCCAGCCAGGTTTGGGCTTCTAATAAGCCCTTTCCCCTCAGTAGCGGACATGGTACCCAATGGGTGGTGATGTCTCCCTTATGCCCCCCCTCTCTCCCCCTCCTTTAGCAGTGCCCAGCATCTGCTGTTCTCGTGTTTGCGACCATGTGCCCAATGTTTAGTGCCCACTTATGAATGATAGCATGAGGTATTTATTTTTTTATTTCTGTGATATTTCTCTTAGAATGATAGTCTCCAGCTGCATCCCTGTTGCTGCAAAGGACATGATTTTGTTCTTTATGGCTGTATAATATTCCAGTGTGTATATGTACCATATTCTCTATATCCAGTCCACCTTTGGTGGGCATCTGGGTTGGTTCCATATTTTTGCCATTGTCAACAGTGCTGCAATGAACATGCACATGCAGGCATCTGTTTGGTGGAGTGATTTGTGTTCCTTTGGGTATATTCCCAGGAGTGGGATTCCTGGGTTGAATAGTAGCTCTATTTTTGTTATTTGAGAAATCTCCAAACTGCTTTCCAGCAGGGGTTGAACTAGCTTACGATCCCACCAGCAGTGTGTTCCTTTTTCTCTACAGTCTCATCAACGCCTGTTGTTTTTTGACTTTTTCATAATAGCCATCCTGACCCGCATGGGACAGTATCTCATTGTAGTTTTGATCTGCACTTCTCTGATGATTAGTGATGCTGAGTATTTTTTCATATGTTTGTTGGTTGCTTGGATGTCTTCCTTTGAGAAGTGTCTGTTCATGTTCTTCGCCACTTTTAATGGGGTTATTTTTTTCCCTGTCAATTCATTTTAGTTCTTTTGTAGATCCTAGATGGTAGGGACTTGTCAGACACATAGTTTGCACATATTTTTTCATATTCTATGGGTTGTTGCTTTACTCTCTTGATAGTTTCTTTTGCTGTGCAAAATGTTTTAGCTTGATGAGGTCCCATCTGTCAATCTTAGTTTTTGCTGCATTTGCTTTTGAGGACTTGGCCATGAATTAATTGCTAGGCCGATGTCCAGGAGGGTGTTCCCTAAGTTTTGTTATAAGATTCTTATAGTTCAAGGTTCCACATTGAAGTCCTTGATCCATTTTGAGTTAATTTTTGTATACGGTGACAGGGTTCCAGTTTTATTCTTCTATGCGTGATTAGCCAGTTATCCCAACATCATTTGCTAAATATAGTTTCTTTTCTCCAATGTTTGCTTTTGTTGGCTTTGTCAAAGATGAGTTGGTTGAAAGTCTGTGATTTTATTTCCAGGTTCTCTATCCTATTCCATTGGTCTGTGTTTCTATTTTTGTACCAGCACCAACCATGTGGTTTTGGATACTACAGCTTTGTAGTAAAGTTTGGACTCTGGGAGTGTGAGGCCTTCAACTGTGTTCTTTTTGCTGAGGATTGCGTTAGCTATCCAGGTTTGGCTATTCTCTTTTGCTTCCATATGAATTGAAGTATTGTCTTTTCTCAGTCTGTGAAGAATGTTGCTGGTAATTTGACAGGGACTGCATTGAACCTGTAGATTGCCTTGGATAGAATGGACATCTTGACAATATTGATTCTTCCAGCCCATGAGCATGGGATGCTTTTCTGTTTGTTGTCATTTTCTTTGAGCAGAGTTTTGTAGCTCTCATTTGCAAAGATATTTCACCTCTTTGGTTAGAGGAATGTTGAGGTATTTTATTTGGGGGGAACTATTATGAATAGGATTGAGGGGGTTTTTGTTGTTGTTGTTTTTGAGTTGGAATCTCACTCTGTCACCCTGGCTGGAGTGCAGTGGCACGCTCATGGCCACCACAGCCTCAACCTGCTGGGCTCAGATGATCCTACCACATCAGCCTTCCTAGTAGCCGAAACTACAGGCACTCGCTACCACATCTGGCTAATTTTTGATGTACTATAGAGACGAGGTCTCACCAAGTTGCCCGGACTGGTCTAGAACCCGCAGGCTCAGGCAATCCACTTACCTCAGCCTCCCAAAGTGTTACAGGCTGAGCCACTGAGCTTGGCCAGGATTGAGTTTTCTATTTGGTTCTCAGCCTGCTTGTTGGTGTATAGAAATGCAACTGATTTTTGTGCATTGATTTTGTATCCCAAGATTTTACCAAAGTCGTTTATTATCAGTGCAAGGAAGTTTTTGGCAGACTCTCTAGGGTTTCTAAGTGTAGAATCATATTATCTGTGAAGAGGAATAATTTAACTTCCTCTTATCCTATCTGAATACCTCTGATTTATTTCTCCTGCCTGATTGCTCTGGCTAGGACTTCCAGCACAATGTTAATAGGAGTAGTGAGAGTGGACATCCTTGTCTTGTTCCAGTTTTTAGGGAGAATGCTTCCAGCTTCTGCTAGTTAAGTATGATGTTGGCTGCAGGTTTGTCGTAGATGGCGTTTATTTTGAGGAATGTTCCTTCAATGCCAAGTTGTATGAGGGTTTTTATCAAGAAGAGATGGATGTTGGATTTTATCAAATGATTTTTCTGCATCTATTATGATGATCTTGCTGTTCTTGGTTTTACATATGTTTAAGTGGTAGATTACACTTACTGATTTGTGTTTGTTGAACAGGGCTTGCATCCCAAGAATGAAGTCCACCTGGTCGTGATGACTAATACTTGTAATGTGTTGCTGGATGCAATTTGCTACTATAGTATCTTGTTGAGAATTTTTGCCTCTATGATCATCAGGGAAATTGGCTTGAACTTTTCTTTCCTCATTGGGTCTTTGTCATTTGGGGGTATTAGTATGTTACTGGTTTCATAGAATGAGCTAGGGGGGATTCCTTCCTTCTCAGTTGCTTGGAAAACTTTCAATTGGGTTGGTATCAGCTCTTCCTTGTATGTCTGGTAGAATTAAGTTGAGAAACCATCTCACCCAGCTTTTTTTGGTGGGGAGGTGTCTTATTACTGAATCAATGTCTTGGGTTGTTATTAGTCTGTTTAGTGTTCCAATTTTTTTTTCCTCTTTCGATCTTGGGAAGTTGTGTGTTGCCAGAAATGTCTCCATTTCTTCTAGATTCTCTAGCTTACTTGCATACAGATATTTGTAGTGATCTCTGATAATCTTTTGTATTTCTTTAGAGTTGGTTGTCACATCACCTTTTTCTATTCTAATTGTGTTTATTTGACTTTTCTCTTTTGGGGGATAATCAAGCCAGAGGTCTGTCAATCTTATTTATCCTTTCAAAGAAACAGATTTTTGACTCATTGATCCTTTGTATGATTTTTTTGGTCTCTCTTTCATTTAGCTCTGAATTTGTGCTGTAATTTCCATTCATCTGCTGGTTTGAAGATTGAATTGTTCTTGTCTTTCCAGCTCCCTTGGGTTTGATGATAGACTATTTACTTGAGCTCTCACTATTTTCTTGATATGTGCATTCAATGTTACAAATGTCTCTCTCAGCATCTTTTTCATGGTATCCCAAAGGTTTTGTTATATTGTGTCTTTGTTTTCATTTGTTTCTAGGGATCTTTTTATTTCCATCTTGGTTTCTGTATTTACCCAAAAGTTATTCAGAAGCATGTTGTTTATTTTCATGTATTTCTGTGCTTTGAGGGATTCCTGTTAGTGATGATATTTATTTTTATTCAGCTATGGTCTGAGAAGATGCTTGGTATGATTTCAACCTTTTGCAATTTGTTCACACTTGATTTATGTCTGAGTATGTGGTTGATCTTAGAGTATGTTCCATGTGCTATTGGGTGAAATGTTCTGCAGATATTTATTAGGTCTAATTGGTCCAGTGTTAAGGTTCCAAGTTTCTTTGTTAGTCTTCTGCCTTGATGACCTATTTAAGCTGCTAGTGGGGTATTGAAGTCTCTGACTATTATTGTATGGCTGTCTGTGTCCTCTCTTAGATTAATTAGCAATTACTTCATAAGTCTGGTTCTCCTGTGTTACATGCATATATACTCTAGAAGGATATTTATTTCTTGCTGATAAATTGAGCTTTTTATCATTATGTAGTGCCCTTCTCTGTCGTTTTTAACTTTTACTGATTCAAAATCTCTTCTGTCTGATACAAAAATAACTGCTCCTATTCTTTTTTGTTTTCCATTGACCTGAAATATCTTTCTCCAGCCCTTTACCTTGAATCTGTGGATGTCAATTGCAGTGAGATGGGTTTCCTGAAGGCAGTAGAAGGATGGATCATGCTTCTTTATCCCACTTGACACTCTGAGACATTTGAATACCATATTCAGCCTGTTCACATTTAAGTCAATTCTTTATATGTGGGGGTGTGTTCCCGTCATATTGCTAATAAGAAGCTGCTTTGCATTCTAGTCTTTGGGATTGATTTGTATGGTTGGTAAACTGTGCTTACCTATGCTTTTGCAGCGGGTGAAACTGTTCTTCTAGATCTGCTTAGAATTTATTTATTTATTTATTTATTTATTTATTTATTTATTTGAGTTGGAATCTCACTCCATCACCCAGGCTGGAGTGCAGTGGCATGGTCATGGCCACCCAAGAATTTATCTGATGGGCTCCAGCAATCCATCTACCTCAGTCTTCCAAGTAGCTGGAACAGCAGGTGCATGCAACCATGCCCAGTTAATTTTTCATTTATTGTAGAGACGAACTCTTGCCAAGTTGCCCAGGCTGGTCTTGAACCTGCAGGCTTAGTCAATTCGCTTGCCTCAGTCTCACAAAGTTCTGGGATTACAGGTTGAGCCACCAAGCCTGTCCTAGAACTTTCTTAAGCAGTTCTTGAAGGGCTGAACTGGAAGTGACAAATTCTCTTATGAATTGCATGTCTTGGAAGGATTTTCATTCTCCTTCATTAATGAAGCTTTACTGGACAGTACAGGAAATTCTTGGCTGGGATTGATTTTCTTTAAGAATGTTAAAGATGGGTCCCCAGTCCTTTCTGGTTTGTAAGGTTTCTGCTGAGATGACTGCTGCAATTCTGATGGGTCTTCCTTGACAGGTGGCCTGTTCTTTCTCTCGTTCTGCATTTAGGATTTTATTTCCATGCTCATCTTGGCAAATCTGATTATTATGTTCCTTAAGGAGGATCTTCTCATGTAATACATCACTGGAGTTTTCTGAATCTCTTGTATCTGTATGGCACAAGATAAAGGATGATTTCTTGGATGACATCTTGGGAGGATTGTTCCAGAGTGTTCCAGCTCATTTTCTTCTTCTTGCTCAGGAATGCCAATCAGCCATAAGTTTGGTGTCTTTACCTTATCTGAGACATATCATAGGCTTTGCTCATTTTTCCTAAGTCTTTTCTCCTTATTTTTGTCAGACTCTGTTAATTCAACAATTTAATCTTCAGACTCTGAGGTTCTCTCTTCTGCTTGGTCAATTCTGCTGTTCAAGCTGTTATTGTGTCTTGAAATTCCAAGAGGAAATTCTTTATTTCCAGAAGTTGTTTGGTTCTTTCTTAGAATGGTCAGGTCAGCTTTCATTTCCCGCACTGTTCGTGGACTGGTTGATTTAAGTATCTGCTTTCTCCTGATTCTTGCTGAGTCTCTTTGCCACTCATAGTCGAAATTCTATTCTGTCATCAGGTCCAGGTCATTCTGGACGAGTTCCATTGCTTGGGATCTAAGAAGCACCTTTGTGTCGAATCATTAAAGCTTTGGGAATTGCCAGGGTGTTTTTTCACCGGTTCTTCCTCACCTGTGAGGGCAGTCTCTTTTCTTTTCTTTTCTTTTCTTTTTTGGTGATTTTTTATTGGATAAAGTTGCTATAGTTGGAGTGGCAGTTTATGTTGTTTTCTTACTTGACCTCCCTACTCTGGTCTGCCCCTTCCTTCTCCAAGAGCACTCTCCTGATCTTGTGTCAGGACACCTTTTGGAAGTGCCTGGGGCTTGGAGTTGTTTGTGTTCCACATCTCCAGATGACTGTCTGATAAATGTCACCTGGTTCACTCCTCCTTTTAGATTTCTTTTCTGAGAGCAGCAGTCATCTGATTTCTCCAGTTGGCCATCTTCCTGATATTCCTCTTTGGAGTCTAGAAGCAACATATTACACAGTAGCAAACATTGCTCTTACCCATTCACTGGATAGTACGAAGGATTACAAGCTTCACATAGAGTCCAAAGCAGGAAAGAGACCTGTAGCAGGTTCAAGTTCAGTGCTTGGGCCATATGGTCTGGCAGATCAGTACTAAAGGTATCAGTGATGAGGAAAAGATACTATGTCGTTTCCAGCAAGCCCCTAGAATAAAGCCACAATATAGATCCCTAGGATTCTGGATGAATCCATTACATTCTGAAGTAGGAAATTAAACACCACTTTAAAAAAAAAAACTCACTGGCATGCTATTGGGCTCTGGTAGACAGAGATAAAAGATAGTCTAACAAAGAGCTGAGTACCACATGTTCTCACTTTTAAGTGGACCTTGAACAACTACCATATTACTACAAGAAAAGGATTGAAAGTAGTGGGAAACTGCAGGCGGGGTGGGAGGAGATGGGATTGACAGTAGTCGATATCTGCCTGGGGAAGGAGGGCATACCTCATCAATAAGGGTACCTGCACAGTGAATATTTATACACCTAACCCTGAATTGTACCCTACAATTTTAAAATAAAAATTAAAAGAGGAAATAAATAAATAAAATTAAGGAGGACTGTCTACAACTAATATATAGGTAATGATCATTCAGGCTACTATTTTGACTATAATCAGATGCAAAATATAGAACACATGTTTATGATAAAGTGGATATTACTATTTTTGAAAATAGCTAGTATTGGATTTAGGCCTTGAAGTGAATTGACTTAAAAATGTAATTTCATAGTAAATAATGGGAAAAGAGAAAAAAAAGATAGTCTAATCATGGTAGATCAAGTGACCAGTGGATCAAAATTGACTGTTATGAAGTAGTTTCTTCCAGACCCATCTAAGTCAATCAAAGAAAGCCTCTTGGCCAAGATGAAGTCCCTTTTCTGGGAGCAGCTTACATCCAGTGACTAATCCATATGTAAGAGTATGAGGCCCAGCCCTTCCTTCAAAGTGGAACAACTCGAAGGGCCAAAGCAATTCCAGAACGTCCCCCCAGGTGGCTGAGGCCATTGTCATACCGCATCACAGCTCAACCCCTAGCTCTGACCATTCTTTCTATCTTTGCTCCCCCATAGATATTGATCCCAGGGACATTCTTCAATAAATCTATTGCAAAGATAGACAGATACATACAAAAACTAAGAAAGATGCACATCAAAACTCTATCAAATTTCACTATTGACAGAAGGAGATAAAGAAGCTTTACTTCTGAATTTTTTTAAAAAATAAAGCTGAATTATATCAATGTTCAGTTTATAAAGAAAAGGAGTCTAGTCGA
The DNA here is from genome assembly GCA_963574415.1 of Tarsius wallacei. NCBI lineage: Eukaryota > Metazoa > Chordata > Mammalia > Primates > Tarsiidae > Tarsius > Tarsius wallacei. The sequence continues at coordinate 2,526 of CAUYQG010126906.1, read as the reverse complement.
GTATGGTAGCACATGCCTGTAGTTCCCGTTACTTGGAAGATTGAGGTGGAAGGATCACCTGAGCCCAAAAGGTCGAGGCCGCGGTGGCCCATGAGCATGCCACTGCACTCCAGCCTGGGCGACAGAGTGAGACCCCAACTCGAAAAAAAAAAATGAGTGGAAGAAAGGAAAAGAAGAAGAGTTTTCCTCCTCAAGTTTAGTTAACACATTCCTCCTTTACTTAAAAAACTATTATGTGATCAGTTGGGTAGGTTTTCCCAGTTCTCCAGTTACTGAAGTTAGCCCAGAGAAATATGACCATCTGCTTTTCAGCAAAGAAGAAACTAAATATTTTAACCCAAAGCATACTTGTTTTTGCCTCCTGTGAAAATTCTGAGTTTCATTTACTCATTTAATAAAAATGAATGTGACACTTATAATATGTCAAGCACTGGTCTATATTCTGTAATATAATATTACTGTCTTTATAAAGTCTATGAATCTATGAATCAAATAGATGGCACAAATCTTGTATATAATATGATTCATATCCATTTATTTTCTTTCTCTTTTATATTTTGCTACTTCCTCGTTGCAAGTCACAAAGTCAATAAAGCAATGATAATCAGAGTAGATATCAAAAGGACATTTAAATTGGAATCGTTTTTCTATTTACCAAAGATATTCTGAAGGACATTTTTTCAGGCCGCTACATATTTACATAGGAGATTCAATAATATCATATTTGCAAAGTAGCTAGACATTTTGGCATTTTAGATTTGAGATGATAGGATTAAAGTGGCAATATATGAAAACTGTAATTTACACTAAATGAAAAAAGATAAGGGCAAAATAGCATTTTAATTACCGACAATGAATATGTCAAGGTGAATAGAGTAAAAGAAAAATTTATAAATGGGAAAACATTTCTGAAAAAACACAGACAAAGCAATTTAAAAGTTCCTCATATTGAGATTATACCTCTGCAAATTGATGAATAAAAATGTGATTCAGTTCTTAAAAATAGGTTGACTTACAAAAATTCAAATATAGAACTAAAAGAAATTAAATTGGTTATTTAAAGTGTAGAAATAAGAAATTAGCTTTAGTTAAAATTATAAGTGAAGCCATATGTCACAATGTTATTGGTATGTAATAGTGAACTTGAAATGAAGAAGTTGCTAATACAATTGCTTTTGGGAATATGAAGCTTCAGTAGACAGAGAAGGTTAGAGAATATTTACATATAGCAACCACAAAATTTAAATTAAATCTACAGTTAGCCTAAATCAACATATACCTGAATTTCTGTACACCAAGGACAAAGAGTTGTTCTAAAATATTTCAAAGTTAATTTTGGTAGTAAAATTCCAAGGACTGTTGACTTGAAATTTTGAGGTTGTATGTTTATAATGAGAAACACTTATGTGCTAAAGAAAGTTTGTTCACTTAAAATTGTAAGCACTGGCCAGGCTTGGTGCCTCAGCCTGTAATCCCAGTACTTTGGTAGGCCAAGGTGAGTGGATTGCCTGAGTCCGCGGGTTCGAGACCAACCCAGACAACTTGGCAAGACCTCATCTCTATAATAAAAATCAAAAATTAGCTGGGCGTGATAGTACACACTTGTAGTTCTGGCTAGTTGGAAGGCTGAGGTGGAAGGATCGCCTGAACCCAGCAGGTCGAGGCTGTGGTGACCATGAGCGTGCCACTGCACTCCAGCCTGGACAATGGAGTAAGACTCCAACTCAAAACAATAAAAAATAAAATTGTAAGCACCATTTGTCATGAGGGGTTGAATACCCTCACCAAACATGATTAAATCACAGACTAAAACCTTTACTGCCCTTAATAAAAATGATCCTCTCAGTACAAAAAACTGTTCCTCCTTCCACTAAATTAGAATTGTATCTGCAAAGGTTCCAAATGATGCTAACACATTAACTTTAAAACACAGCACAAGATCTCATTCTTTCACAGACAGCCTTCAATACACTGAGCTGGAGACATGAATTTTTTTTTAACCTAGTAATCAGCAGATCAAAGAGAATGTGAAATGAAAAACTGAAAATACTTAGTAAGATTTGGAAAGTGGAAAAATCTAGAACAAAGTTATGGAATTTTTTTAACAACTAAATAGTTAAAATGTTACCAAAATAAAATAACTGTTTAAAATGTCTTTACTAAAAGCAAAACCTCACCAGAGGCAGAAACAAACCACAAAAACATTTTTTAAAAAAAGAAAAGAAATAAGTCAGAATTAGAACAAAGCAGATGAAAAAAATTGAAACAACAAATTGGTAGAAAAGAATAAATATAATTTTTTTTATTATTATGGTATTGTGGGGTACAGTTAGGGGTTAGGTATACAAAAATGCTTCGTTCAGGCACCCTTGATGATAAGAGGTATCTCCCCATCCCCAGACAGATATTTACCACCATTAATCCCATCGCCCTCCCCCTCCCCCCCATAGTTTCCCACCCCTGTCAGTCATTTTCTTGTGGTAATACGTTGGATGATCAAGGTCTACTATATGAGTGAGAACATGT
>CAUYQG010126902.1:0-17506 GCA_963574415.1 Tarsius wallacei | reverse complement strand
GAGGACCAAGCAAGGTGGCAATCACTCGCACTGGGCCAGGTACTATTATTAGCCCCATTAGCCTGGCTTCAAGGCTCACTGGCTCTTCCTCCTAATCCCTCTTCCTGCTCCACATCTGCATGCTGTCCTTAAGGGACCCCTGCCCAGCCTACCTGAACTACTCACCATTTCCCCAGCCTGCTCTGCACTGCCCTCCCCTGGCCATTGACCCCTCTGCCTTCCTTTCCTGGAATGCCTTTCTGACACCCTCTCTGCCTTTGGAGATGCCTTTCCCATTCTTTGAGGTCTAGTTGGTATGCCACCTCAAAGACGCCATCCCTTTGTCCTGTGAGCTCTTATTAAACAAAGGCACAGAGATGCCAAATATCTTGCTAGAGGTTACACAGCTAGAAAGTGGAAGATTTTGAACCCAGGTCTCCTGTCTTTTAAGAGAATGAACAGGTGGGTGGATGCAGAGGTGAACCAGTGGATAAGCTAGAGACCAGGCCGCTGGATGAGTGGATGAGGAGAAGAATGACGTGGCTGGTTGGAGGGCCACTCATATCCTGTGGCACTCACACAGACCCATCTCCTCTAGATTACAGCCCACACAGTGGCTGAGGGGTCTCAGCTGCAGGCCACACATGTGTGGTCAGGCTCCTACCCATGGTGAAGACCTGGCCCACGTCCTCAGAGTCGTTGGCAAAGGCGTGGAAATAGTGAATGGCCAGAATGCTGTAGAAGACGAGGCTGTTGTTGCCAATGTCTGCATCCAGGGCCAGCACCTGGATCAACTCCGAGCCCACCTTGGCATCGGTGGCCACCCCTGCAGGAACGGGCAGGCGTTGTGAGCAGCAGGGCAAGGGCCACCCCACGCCCCGTGCCCAGGTTCCAGGCCCTGCACCTGCAGTGTACTCAGCCTTGGTGAAGCGTGGTGGCTGGTCATTGATGTCCTCTAGCACGACGCGCACCTCCTGCAGGCTGAGGTCAGCAACCAGGTCGAGGGCTGGGGAGGGTCTACGGGGAGGGGTCCAGCTGCGATTGCTCGAGGCCTTGACGATGAAGGAGAAGACGGCTTCTCGCTCCCGGTCCAGGTCCCGCAGCACCAGCAGACGCCCGTCGGGCTGCAGACGGAAGTTCTTCTCTTCGTTGCCGGCTGAGGGTGGGATCATGGCACAGGGTGAGGGGCAGGGCACGGCGGGGCCTGTTTGAATCCTCTCCAGCCCCAGGGTAGGAAGGGCATTCGCTCCGCCAGGCCCCACCTGCGATGAAGTAGTACACGATGGCGTTGGAGCCCTCGTCTGCGTCCACGGCGCCCGACACATTGCCCACGAGGGTGCCGCGTGGCGAGTGCTCAGGCACTGTCAGCAGCTGGTACTGGGGGCTGCCTTTCTGCAGAGGGAGGGGGATGTCGTCACAGGAGACCAAGAGAAGGCTGCCAGTCCTTGCTAGGGGCTGTGGGCACAAGTACGCACGTACGCGTACAAGAGTATCACCTCCATGAGTCAGGCATTTTGGTCTGCTTTTTTGACTGCTAGGTAGTGCCTTGAAAAAGTGCTCAATATAGTGTAATAGTTGTTCTGGGCTGCTAATAGTTGTTCTGGGCTGGGCTCGGTGGCTCAACCTGTAATGCCAGGAGTTTGGGAGGCTGAGGCGAGTGGATTGCCTGAGTCTGCAAGTTCGAGACCAGCCCAGGCAGTTTGATGAGACCTCGTCTCTACAATAAATAAAAAAATTAGCTGGGTGTGGTAGCGCATGCCTGTAGTTCCGGCTACTTGGAAGACTGAGGCGGAAAGATCACCGGAGCCCACCAGGTTGACGCTGGGGTGGCCGTGAGCATGCCACTGCACTCCAGCCTAGGCAACGGAGTGAGACTTCAACTAAAAAAAAAAGTTGTTCTGGTATGTAGTACATGCAGACAGACGTTGCCCTGTCTAGCCAAATGTGTATTAGGGCAGTGTGTACAGGGGAGTGTGTGCACGTGTGTGCTTGCAGGCAGGTGAGTCCTGGTGTGAGTGTGACAGGTGCAAGGGTGGGCGAGCTCACTGGAGGCCTCACGAAGAGGGGTTCGTTGTCGTCAATGTCCTCCAGGGCCACCTGCAGCGGCTGCATGGTCTCGTATGGCACCGGCTGGCCCAGGTCACTGGCCACCAAGATGAGCTGGGAGCGAAGGAAGCAGTCAGAAGGGAAAAGCTAAGAGCCCTAGGTGGGCACTCCCCAGAGACATTCCAGATGGAGAGGTGAGGGCCCGGTTCCCAGAGGAAAGCTCCGCCCCTCCGCCGCCCTCCCCCCGCGCCGGACCCCGCCCCTTACGCTGTACACCGCCTGCTTCTCTCGGTCCAGGCGCTGCGCGGTCTGGATGAGGCCGCTGATGGGGTCGATGGTGAAGTACTCCCAGTCCCGGTTGCCCGCCGTCTTCAGGAAGCTGTAGCGCACCGCCCCGTTGAGGCCCTCGTCCTTGTCTGTGGCGTAGACCTCGTACACGTTGGAGCGCAGCGGGATCTCCTGCGGGGGCGTGGGGGAGGAGGCTCCTGGCCCTCTGAGGGAATCCCAGCTCCCAGGCCTCACGGAGCTCTCACTTTTTCTCCTGCGGTGGCCTCATGTCCTTGCCACCTTCCAGCGGCCTTAGGGAACGCCTACGCGCTCGGCTGGATTCTCACGGATTCTGAACAGCTGGCTAGCTGTGTTCCCTTCTTCCCCTCTCTCCAACCCAAGCCAGGGCCACTGCCCACTGACAGTCCAGCTTGGGATCCACATGCTTCAAGCACTCTCAGGGTGCCCATCTTGCCAGCAGCTACACCTCTGTCCCTCCGGTCCCATTGCATGCTGAGGCTTAGGGGACAGATGGGGAACCCAAATGCTGAGGCACAGCCACCCTTTGTCCCATATCTGGCTTGCTCTCTCTGCTATCCCAATCACAGGAACTCTGGGTTTCCCAAACAACACCATCCATCCAGTGGGGGTCTGAACATGGGGGACAGGCAGGCAGGGTGACATGGTGGATAGAAGTTAGCCACCAGGTCTAGACTAATTCACTGTAGAACCTGGACATGCCACGGTCTCTGAGCCTCAGTCTCCTGAATGCTCTTGAGTTATGCCTAATATATCAGAAGACCTCGCTGAAAGAATACATTGACCCATAACAAGGCTGCCCAGGGCAAAAGAAAGAGCATGTTTCTTTGCTTCTGGTGGAAAAATGATCAGCTCAGTATGGTTTCCTTGTTTATCTCATTGATCATGACAATCAGAAGTTCCAAATGGCAGTTACATCTAATTAATAAAAGTGGGACGACAAATAGATAATTACTTAATAAATGCTGGTTGTTCCAGAGACATAAATCTTTCCGAATGCAAAGCCCTTGAAGGGAAAATCTTGGTAAATGGGGCCTTTGGTGTGGAAAAGAACTAGATTATTATTAATTTATATCCTGCCTCACTCTGCAGAAAAGATCTGAAGCAGCTGACAAGAATATATAAATTATAATAAGATCGAACAAGTTAAAAGATTAGGATAAAGAAAAAAAGGTTGGCAGGAAGATAGAAGCTGAGGGGTGGGAGGCAAGTTGTGTGTTCTACAACTCTGCAGGCTCTTTCAAGGTGGGCTGACCGCTCTGAGCTCCCTAGTGGGCAGAGCAAAGATGTGACGCTAGACACAAGGTCAAAGTAAATCACAAGGCAGAGCACAATGTTTCTTGGAGCTCAGGCCTGGGACAGTTTTCTCCCGTAGGACCTCAAAGAGGAGACAGAGTGACAGCGTGGACTTCGCACTGACATTCTGAGATGTGGGGACTTGCTGGGGCTTGGGGAGTGAAAAGCAAGTGGGAGATGCCCCGACTGTACCACTAAGGAGTATTTTGGGCCCGGGGGGTTAGGAGAAAGAGGGGGAGGGAAGACAAAGGCAGGCGTCACCATCTTTATGTGGCAGTTTTGACCAAGGAATGAAAGAATCGGAGAGGTTCTGGAACCTTGGCCACTTCCCCTTGTTTCTCATTCTGATGCTCATGCTTGGCTCCCAGACTGTCTCCACACTAGTACCAGCACGAACAGCAGACAGACAGAAGGGGCGGGTGTGTTTATTTTGAGCCAAGTAGGGGGGAAGTGGGTCATGGGGGAGACTGATCTTGGTTGACTCTAGGAGCAAGAGATGGGCATTTGCTATTATTAGTCCTGTTTTGCAGATGAAAAAACAGACTCACAGAAGTCACTTGCTCAAGGTCATTGGGCTGGTAAGCAACAGAGGTAGACTTGAACCCAAGACCTTTTATTAGCATGGCCCATACTAACCACTGTTCAACACTGCCCTGTGCGGCACTGGGCAGGTCTGCTCCCTTCTCAGTTCTTAGTTCCCCAGCTGGGTTCCTTCTACTCCCCCAGGCCATGGCTGTGGGATGAAGTGGGCTGCATACTGGAAGGGGAGGTGGGTGGGCAGGAGGCCCTGGGGGACAAGAGTACCTCTTTGATGTGGAGGATGGTGCCGTTAGGTGGGCGCACGAAGACAGGGCGGTTGTCATTGACGTCGATGACCTCTACCAGGAGCATGGTGGTGCCCCAAAGTGGGGGCTGACCGCCATCTGTGGCTACCACGGTCAGGTTGAATCTCTCGTAGGACTGCAGCGGCCGCTGTGTGGTCACCAGGCCTGAGTCCATGTCCACATGGAAAGCCTCTGGCAGTTAGGGCAGGAGAATAGGGGTGTGGCTCTGACTGAGACAACCTCCTCGTCCCTCCTCCTCCTGGCCTGGGGCTGCAGGTCTGGCAGCCTGCCCCTGCCCCTCCCGAGGCATTGTGGGTGTCCCGGGGAAGGCTGCATACCCATGCCAGGGCCCTCAAGCGAGTAGGTCAACTCCCCATTGGAGCCTTCATCCTGGTCGGTGGCCATCATGGTGATGACCGAGGTGCCCGCCGGTTCATTCTCGTACACACTCGTGCTGAACTGGGGCTTAGAGAACTGTGGCCGGCAGTCATTGACATCCAGCACTTGGATCACCACCTGGGAGGGGAAGATCAAGGCCAAAGACCGGGAGCATGATGGGGCTGCCTCCGGGGACCTGGGCACACAGCAGTAAGCCTAGGCAGAGGAGGGACAGACACCACCCTGGGGGGGAGGCAGTCTTCTCATGTGTTGGAGTTTGACCTTAAGCAACTTATTTATCCCCTGAGCCTCAGTTTCCTTAGCTGTACAATGGGGACATAATATCTTACCTGTCGGGGTTCTTGTGAGGCACACACATCTAACGTATGCTAGATCCTCAGTGCAGCATCTGACTCAAGCGAATGCTCGGCAGCAAGAACCGTGGCAACAGGTAATCTGCACCTGGGCCCTGAAGCAGGAGCCCTCCCCGCCCCCGCCTCCTACTTTGCCCCTTGCAGCCCCCCATAGGGGCCCTGCACATCTGGCTCCAGTCTCTGGACCATAACACTGGGTTGTTGGGTTTCTTTGACTCCTCTTGACTGGGATTCGTGTCTGGCCTGAGACTTGGCTTTCCCTGCTGACCCCAGGTCCCACGGGGACTTTGTTCCCAGCTGCCATGGCCCTGCCTGACGGCATGCTCATCAGAGCCCTTCGCGGCAGCGACATTAACCATCTCCCTTCAGTGCACACAGTGCTTTCAAACCACCCACCTCCCTGATTCCTCATCACCACATCAGTACCCTCCTTTGCAGATTTGACGACTGAAGCTCAGAGAGGCTAACCAACAAGCACAGTGTGCTCAGCTCATGGAAGCTTAGTCTCCTGACCCCAAATAATGTGTTTTCCCCAGCCGCAATTCATATGCGGCAGGCAAAAGACTCAGATATGTGTGAGCACCCCTGTTCTTTCCCTCTGCCTGCTGAAGGGACTCTGTCTTGGCCCTTCTAGAAGCTCCCGCCCTTAGGGAGCATTTCCTTTGAATAATTAGGTTATTGTGAGGGAGAGGCAGAAGACCGGGTACAGAAAGGCCAGTAGGAGGCAGAAAAAAAGGAGAGGAGATAAACAGAGAGCAAGGCCTTGAGACTTGGAGCTTTGGTGGAGAAGGCGAGCTTAAAGCTGTGCTGCTGGTCCCGGAGCAATTGTGTGAACACTGACTGGAATTGGGATGGGAATGAACTGTGAATTGGTCCCCCACCAATATTCTTTAAGAGACACAAACACAGATGACTATAATCATATTTGCTTGTTGCACTGTGCTTCTTTCATTGGGACACTGTGGCTACACTGGGCCACTGGAGCCCTAAGCTTTATCTGGGTTACGCCCAGGTATGTCTAGCTGCCTTAGCAACAGTTTGGCACCCCAAAGAGTTTTTGTCTTCTTAAGTCACAGCCATTGCAACCCACCCAGCTGCCCTCTTGGCTTCTCCTTCCTGCCACTGTGTCTTTGAGGGGATGGGTTGTGAAAGGTACCTATAAAAACCTAGAAAGAGCGTACCTTATTCTTAGTTTAGTCTTTTTACATCAGCATAGCCATTAGAAAGCATTCAGATATTCTACTACAAAACAAGCAACAGCCTATCCCATCCCATTCTCCCTCAGCAAATCTCCTTCAGATGCAAGGCCAGGACAGCCCAACCATTCATGGTTTAGCATAATAATCTCTAGTAAACTTTTGTTTGTTTGTTTGTTTGTTTTGAGTTGGAGTCTCACTCAGTCGTCCAGACTGGAGTGCAGTGGCCGCTCCCGGCCACCGCAGCCTCAACCTGCTGGGCTCCAGCGAGCCTTCCGTCTCAGCCTTCCGAGTAGCCGGAATTACAGGCACGGGCTACCACGCCCGGCTGATTTTTTGATTTATTGTAGAGATGAGGTCTCACCAAGTTGCCCAGGCGGGTCTTGAACCCGTGGGCTCAGCCAATTCACTCACCTCGGCTTCCCAAAGCGCGGGATTACAGGCTGAGCCACTGAGCCCAGCTCTAGTAAATTTTTGATTCCTTGGCAAGGCCAAAGTCATAAAAGTAATAATACAACCACCCTACCTTTGGTCAAGGAATTTGTGAGTTGTAAATGTCTAACAAGTCTCTTGCAGGAAACAACCCCCACTCCCAGGGTTAACCTAATCAGACCTCTGTGAACTAGTGACACAGATAAGCCCCACCATGGCAGCAATCATGTGACTAACCCACCCATCTGCCTGCTGTCCATCGCCTGACATCATCAGTACCTGCGCTTGTCTGCCCCCTTGTGATGACGTGGAAGCAGACCACCACCCAATCACCTTAATGATCCTCCCCCATCTAGGGGAATGAACTCAACCACAAGCAACCAGCGGCCATTGCCTTGCTAGACTCTGGTATGGCCATGTGCTTTTTGAGCTATGGCTGTCGCCATGCTTCCTGGCTTTGGCCCCCTCCCCCACCTTGGGGAGGTGAACTTTCTTCCTTCTCTTTCTCTCTCAAACTTACTTTTAAATAAACTTTTCTTTCTTAACCTCTTTGTATGTTGCAATTCTTTGCATTTACTCGGATCTCTGGGTTCCCAGCGCGGCACCTCCAGCTTGCTGGCTCCGGAGGTGCTGCATCTCCCTGAGTCTCTCTCCATCCATGTTTCCCTCACCCTATCCGAACCCTAACAGGGTGGTCTACTTCTATCCCACAGCCACTCTCTAAAGGCTTTGCTTGCTGCCTCCACACCTCTACTCCCTGGGGTCCCTGGCCCAGCTTGGCATTTCCCACCTGCACTGAATTTTCTCGACGGTTGCTGGCTACATCTCCAGGGTTGTCTTTGGCCAGGGCAGTCAGGATATAGTGGTCTTTCTTCTCCCGGTCCAGAGACGACAGCACATAGATGTCACCCTAGGAAAAAGCGTAGCTTCAGGTACTTCCATCGTTCAACAGGTATTTATTGAGCACTTACTATGGTCAGATACTGTGCTGGGCTTGGGAGATACAGCACTGAACAAAAGACAACAGCCACCGCACCCAGGGAGCTCCCATTCTATGACTCTTCTTGTCTTTACTACCTCAATCTACCTGGAGATAGGGTGATCAGCCCGGCCTGGAGCTAACTGCCTAACCAGGGCCTGGCATACAGGAGGTGCTCCATAGATAGGCACTCATTCTTTTTTCTGAGTCGGGGTCTCTCTCTGTCACCCAGGCTGGAGTCAGTGGCACGATCATGGCTCACTGCAGCCTCAACCTTCTGGGCTTAGGCAATCTTTCCATCTCAGCCTCCCGAGAAGCTGGAACTACAGGCACATACCACCACACCAGCTAATTTTTTAATTTGCATTTTTGTAGAGACAGGGTTTTGCTGTGTTGCCCAGGCTGATCTCAAACTCCTGGGTTCAAGCATTCCTCCTGCCTCAGCCTCCCACAGTGCTGTGACTATAGGCATGAGCCACCACACCCAGCCTCATTCTTCTTTATGCCAGGCCAGAAGCCATGTCTGATGGCTCACAGAGTGAAAGAGTGCTGAGGGTGTGGGCAGAGTGGGGCAGCGGGAGGGAAAATTCAGTTTCAGTCGCAGCAACTGGGGAGGCCCTGCCTGACCAACTAGCCCCAAGCTTCAGAACCAATTAGTAGACATTTGAAATCATTACCCATATTTTCTCCCAAATTTCTGCTCTTCCAGGGGTCTAAGACTCCCCACAGGGAGCATGGAGGATGCACCTTTGGGGCATCTTCCTTCCCCCAGCACTGAGTCTAGGGTCATGTTTATGGTAGGTGCTCAAACACTGCACCCACTATCTAGAGTGCTTCCTGTGCCTCTTTTTCGACAGTCTCAAAAAGCGGTTCCATGGACTTTAATCAAGTTTTGAGTCTGAAGGGACACATCTCGGAAGTCCCACAAAGGGACAGTTCCAAAATACTTCAGCCACTTCCTTCTACATCTGCTGGGACAGAAAGGCCGCAGTCTGCAGGATGTCTGGGACTCTGAGAACAGGGTTTGCTGACTTGGCTCTGAACCTCTGAGGCTACAGATGTTCACATGGCAGGACCCAGAAGCAGAGGGATAACAGCAATACTTTTGGTGGCTTCTCAGGCTATGACCTGGGCTCTTCCCAGTTCCAGAACCCAGACCCTCCAGCACCCACTTACCGTAGTGGGGTTGATGGCAAACTTGCCTTCTCCATCTCCGAGGCTGTACTCAATGAGGGCAAAGTTGCCTGAGTCAGCATCTGTAGCAGTGACTGTCAGGATGACTGTGCCCACGGGCACATCCTCGAAGACGGCCTCCTGGAGCCCAGTGGGCGGAGAGAGTAGGTCAAGGTCAGTCTTAGAGCCCATGCCCCGGTTCTAGGAGCTCACTGATGCACAGAACCCAGAGCATCAAGCTGCTCACGAGCTGGGCACTCCCAGGAGGCTGGCAGGGTGGGAGTGGAAGATGCCCAAAGTCCCTGAGGAATGGGCCCAGGTCCTGGACCGGCCTGTTGGCCTGGACACCCACCTGGTAGGAGGGCTGGTCAAAGATAGGGTTGTTGTCATTGATGTCCACGATCTCCAGGTAGACAGGGATCTCAGCCGCTCGGGGTGGAGATCCATTGTCTGAGGCCCTCACGGTAAAGTTGAGCCAGCGCACCTCCTCATAGTCCACCGTCCGGTTGGCAATGACCTTCCCTGAGACACAGAGGCACCCACTGCCATTTTGACCACTCCTCACTCATGGCAGTTTTCCAAAGTATGAAGAGAAAGACCTGACACCCTGAGGGGCAGGGTAGTGCCTTGAAGGAGGATGGCCAGACAGCACTGCCCTTCTTATGGAGGATGAAGCCTTATAGCCAAAGAGATGGACATCAACAAGCCTAGGACCTGAGATACTTCCCTCTTGGCCTTCTTGCTCTTTAAGTGATACCAAGGGTAGGAGCTTGGCCGGGCCTGGTGGCTCATGCCTATAATCCCAGCACTTTGGGAAGCTGAGGTGAGAGGATTGCCTGAGCCCTATGGTTTCGAGACCAGCCTGGGCAACTTGGCAAGACCTCATCTCTACAATAAATCAAAAAATTAACTGGGTGTGGTGGCACGTGCCTATAGTTTCACCTACTTGGAAGGCTGAGGAGGAAGGAGCACCTGAGCCCAGCACGTCAATGCTGCCGTGGCCATGAGTGTGCCACTGTATTCCAGCCTGGGTGACAGAGTGAGACTCCAACTCAAAAAAAAAAAAAAAAAAAATAGAGTAGGAATTTGGGTGGCAGAATATTCCAGGTTATCAACAGACATCAAGGGGGCTTCCATTCTAACCCAGGACTAGGCACTCTTGTCTTCTCCTCTGGTTTGGGCATCTGGGAGAGCATGGAGTGTTGGCCATTGGATCCGGCCCAGTCCACTGAGGGGCCGCAGTGGGGTCTTAGTGGAGGGTGAGAAGCAGGTCATGGTCCCTCCTGGAGTTTAAGCAAGCACAGACGGATGTCTCCTAATCCTCCTCTGGCAGATTTCTGACCTACCTGTAGAGGAGTCTTCCAGCTGGACGTAGCCTGGGGGTGTCAGGTCCAGCAAGGTGTAGGTGACGAGCCCATTGAGACCCTTGTCAGGGTCCACAGCTGCCACAGCGATGAGCGTGGTCCCTGGGGTGGCCCCCTCCAGGATCCTCTCTGTGTAGTAGGTGATGCCAAAGGGTTTGAACTGGGGCGTGTTGTCATTGACGTCCAGGATGTTGACTGTCAGCTTGGCTGCGGTGGAGGCAGGGGGTGAGGGTGAGGGAGGGATACCAGTGTGGCTGGGCCAGGCCTTCCTAAGCCTCAGTCACACAGGGAGAGGATGGCGGCATCTCACAGCCCTCTGGGACTCCCTGAGGACAGACCCAGCCCTCAGGCTGTGGCATGTGACTCTTTCCTCTGGTATGGTCACTTGCTCCTCCATAAGCAGAAGGGATGAGTGACCGTGGTGGTGCCCCTGGCCCTGACTGTGCCCCAGTTTCCAAACCTGCTCAACGAGACAGGGCTCAGATGGTCTTGAAGACCCTAGGTCCTAACTGAGTTGTCCCTTCTACACAACCAGCCTGGGCCCTTCATTCTCTGAGCTTGAGGCACAGAAGAGATGACCAAGTCTGACTTCCTTCCGGCAAACGTGGGCCTCTGGGCTGTGAAGATAAGCGGCCAATGTCTGCCAGGCCTGGCTCCCCCCGCACCCCACGGGGTCCTCGCCTCATGGCAGAGGCAACTTGAGGCCACCTCATTCCCACTTCCCCCACTCCATCCCCACTCTGCCCACACAAAATGCCCCCCTCTGGCAGCTCCCCTGGTGGCCTGTGCCTCAGGCTGCAGGTAGGGTAGCCTGTGCCTGGCAGGCAGAAGACAGCGCCATGCTCCTCTGTTCTCCACCATCATGCCTGCAACCCCAGAGTGGTGTCTGTGGCCTCAAGCCACATTCCCTTGCTCTTTGCTTCCTCTGTGCTGACCCCGCGGCTTCCTATCAGAGCACGAGGCTTCTGGTTCACATCCCAGCCGTACCTTGGTCACCAATTCTGACAACTGGATGCCAACCTAAGTCTCTGTCAATCCACCCTTCTCTCAGTCCCCTTATTGGTTCTCCCAAGCCTCCTTCCTATTATAGGCCTTGGGGTTCAGATCACACACATTTCTGGAAGTCTGGATCCCTCACTGCCGAGCTCTGCCTAGTAACCGCCACCCTGGGCCTCACTGTAGCTGCCACCTTCCAAGCCTCTAGCTTTCCCTGACTCCTGGCAACCCGGGCAGGCGGGTTCTGTTGTTCCCTTTCCTTTTTTTTTTAAGTTTTAATTTTTTTATTTTAAAGATGTGGGGAACAATTCAGGGTTAGGTATACAGATGTTCATTATGCAGGTACACTTGTTGAGGTGTGCCCCCTCTTCCCCAGGCAGATTCCCATTACTGCCAAACCCGCCTCCCCCTCCTCGCCCCCCTACCCCCACTCCCGCAGTTTCCCGCTACTTCCACTCCTTTTCTTACAGTATTACAATAGCTGTTGCTCCCTTTCTTTAGGAGACCAGTCTGCCCCGGCCTGCCCCCAGACCTGATTGGCTCTGAGTAACCAATGAGAGATGTCTGCAGAGAACCTTACCATTTGGCACACTGACAGAGCGCTCTGGTAGGTCGCTGGCATTGTCAATCACTGAGAGAGTGACCTCATAGGTGGCAACCAGTTCCCGGTTCAGCGGGGACTTCACCATTACAGACCCTGTAGATCAGACCCGGTCAGGTTTAGCCTGAGCAGAATCCCCTAAAGTCAAGGCCCCCCAGGGGTGCTCCTGGCCAACACTCCTCATCCCCACAGAGGGAGGTAGTCCCCAATGGATCCTGGGACTTGCAGCTGGGATGGCCCCACAGCCACCCACATAAGCTAGGGGCACAAGGCTTTGCCCCTCACTCAAGGCTTACAACTTGGCTTTGGGCAAGTTATTTAACCTCTCTGTGCCTCCATTTCCTTGTCTGTAAAGCGGGATAATTACAGCACCGACTGTATGGGGCTATTTTGTGGATTAGAAGAATTAAATGAGTTTCCATTTGTAAAGAACTAAGAACAGGGCCTGGCACAGACAGAGCTGTGTGATTACTTGTTTTAAAATGCTTGTGTACCACAACAGTTGAGAATTCGGAACTTTGCACTTAAAACTAGCTAAAATGGTGACTTTTGTTACGTGTATTTTATCACAATTAAAACAAAATGCTTACATTCTAGGGAGATCAAGTTTAAAGGAGGGTCATGGCAGCTGGAAAGCCTGGGTGTGGGGGGTGGGGGTGCAAACCTTTGACTTGATTAAATGGGGAGTGAAATGGCCTGATTGTGGGTGGAAGTATTAGTCCTATGTGAATCCTAGCAAGGAGTTTCCTTCTTTTCTCCTCACAGCCGCCCAGAGTCACTGCCTGCTCCCCAAACCAGAGAGGAACCTTCCAGAATCTTGGGACTGGACTGGATAGACCTAGTTTGGCCGACCTCAAGGCTGGCTTTCCCGGGACCTTTCTTCTTCCTGCTTGCCAGATGGCCTCATGGCCTCTCCTCCCGTTGGCCTTCTCCTAGCATGAGACCTCCTCCCCCATCAGGCCTTGGGGTCTCTGGGACTCCCTTCCCCCTGCTGGGCTTCTGTCTTCCGTGGGTCCCCAACCATGGGGCGGTCACTTACCCTGGGCCGCCGCCTCCTCCTCCTCCTCCTCTTCCTACTCTCGCTCCCCGTCCCCCAGGCTGGGGAGCGAGGATGGGGAGAGGGCGGCTGCATTCAGTCTGCAAAGGCTGGGCCATGGCCTTGGCCTGGGCCCCACAGGACAGGAAGGGTGGTGAGGGTGCAGTGGGCATGGAGGAGGGCAATGGGGTGAAGCAGAGAAGAGATGAGGTGGGAAGTGACAGAGAAACAGAGCTCAAACCTGTGGGCCTGCCAGCCGTGAGGAAGAGAGAAGAGGGTTAACATACGTTAGTTCAGGGCGCGGCGGGACGGAGGGTGCAGCGGGGATGGAGGGAAGGGGGCATGGGGGGGACGGTGGGGACTCAGAGCTGACGGGTGGGATGGGGAGGGAGGACTGGGAACTGGGAGGGGGTGGAAGGGAAGAGGAAGACGGAAGGAAACGAGGGGGCAAGCAGAAGTCCAGCTGGGGTGGGGAGCTCGGGGGCTGAGGCTCCGGCAGGAAAAAAGGGGAGAGAAGTGAGCTGGGGAGGTGGGGGAGCTTGAGAAAGAGAGGGGCAGAGAAGACACTGGAAAGAAAAATAGAGAAAGAAAGTCAGTCAAAGGGAGGGAGGACGAAAAGAGAAAAGCGGTGGAGGCTTCAGTAGCCACCAAGTTGGACAGGGGCACAGAGCAGCTCTCCATGGTCCTGACTGGTCTGTGCAGCCAGAAATTTTCCTAACTTGAGACTTGGCTGATTCTGTCTAATTTCTCCTAGTGCTCCTGTTTTTTCTTTCTCCTTTTCCCTCCAGGCCTCAAACACAAATTGAGTTCATTGTGCCCTTTGGTTCACTACACACTCCGATCACTGCCACTGCTCTTGTTTTATGTATGTATCTACTCCTTTTTATTCCTTCCTCTGCCCTTAGCAATCCTTGTAATGTATTGAAGTGTATTTTTAAAAGTATTCCTGAAAATCATGTATTGTTTTATGTGTATGAATTTTACATGTATGCAAATAGTACTGTGACATGTATCTCATCTCATTTCTTATTTTTTTCAGTAAGTACTTTTTTTGGTTTTTGTTTTCTGAGTTGGAGTCTCACTCTATTGCCCAGGTTGGAATACAGTGGCATGATCGCCGTTCACTGCAGCTTCGACATGCTGGGCTCAGGCGATCCTTCTGCCAGCCTTCCAAGTAGCTGGAACCATGGGCGCGCACCACCATGCCCAGTTAATTTTTTTGATTTAGTGTAGAGATGAGGTCTTGCCAAGTTCCCTCAGGCTAATCTTGAACCTCTGGGCTCAGGCAGTCCTTTCGCCGACACCTCCCAAAGTGCTGGGATGACAGGCGTGAGCCACTGCACCCGGCCAGCAAGTACTTATTAAGATCCATCCACAACGCCCCATGTGTGTCTAATCTATTGCCTCCAACTGTGCCTGGTGCCCTCCTAGTGTGCACCTACCGCATTTTGCTGTCCAGTCTCCCAGAGATGGACACTGGGTAGCTTCCGGTTGCCACCACCGCCAATAACACCTCAGACAGCCTGAACATCCTCAGACAGTGCCATAGTTGGCCTGAGGATTTCTTTGCTGGGTAACGGGGTATGCGTGTACTTCAAGCTGGATTGCCATCCAGATGGTGGACCCAGCCTCACTCCTAGGGCAGTGGGTGAGGGCTCCAATGTCCCCATGTTGTCACCAGCATCAACACTCTCTGGCATCCTAATGTCTGTTAAACACATATGGACTACTGATATCTCATTGCTATTTTACTATACAGTTCTCTGAATACAGTGATTTTTAGCATTTCATCAGAGCCAGGTTAATTTTCCTGTCACTCCCCTGGGCCTTCCAAGAAGTGCACCTCTCAGGTCCTATGTCCCTTCCATAACTCTCCAAAGGAGTGAAAACATCGAACTTTTGGAAAACTGATAAAACCAGCAAAATTATAATAAGCAGCATAAGTTGTGAAAGATAAGCCCCGATTCTCTTTGTTTTGTGATGGTGTAAGAAAATCACTGAGTACACATCTGTCTTACATAGGATTTAAATGTTCTTTATGTATGAAGAAGGTGTTCAGGGCCTGGTGTGGTGGCTCACGCCTATAATGCCAGCACTTTGGGAGGCCGAAGCAGGCAGATTGCTTGAGCCTAGGAGTCTCAGACCAGCCTGGGTAACATAGCGAGACCTTGTCTCTACAATAAATTTTAAAAAAAAATTAGCTGGGTGTGGTGCCATGCACCTGTAGTCCCAGCTACTGGGGAAGCTGAGGTGGAAGGATAACTGGAGCCCAGGAGGTCAAGGCTGCCGTGACTGTCATGATTGTACTACTGTGCTCCAGCTTGGGTGACAGAGTGAGACCTGGACTCAAAAAAAAAAAAAGCTCAATAACCTAATTATTTAAAAAATGCACATAATGCACATCAAAACAAGGCTTCATTTTCCTCTAAAATTCCGACTTCTAAAAAGCTGTGATAACTAATGCTGGCATGAGTGTGGTGAGATGGGTCATCTCATTCAACACTAGTAGGGCAAGGGAATCAGAAAGGCCAGAGCAGCTGGCCAAGGGAGGAGGATGAGAAAGGAGAGAGATGGAAAAGAGAGGGAGTGATACGGTATCAGCAGGGGAGAGAAGAGAAAGGGAGTGGCAGAGAGAGAGAGAGAGAGAGAGAAAGGAGAAGAGAGGAGGAGAAAAGTGGGGAGTCAGAGATTGGGCAGGGGGTCAGGGGAGCAGGGGGGAGCAGCGCAGGCCCTTGTACCTGTGTTGATATTCACAGCAAAGGCGTCCTCCTGGTCAGGCACCAGGCGGTCAGTGTCGTCCTTGGCCACGATGCCAATGATGTGGTACTCCAGCATTGGGTTGAGGTCACGGTCGATGGCGGTGACATTGGCAATGACAGTGCCTGGCTCAGCTGACTCCAGCACGCTCACCGTCTGGATGGGGTTGAGGAACTCGGGACGGGAGTCATTGATGTCGTCGATCAGGATGGTGACGATGGCGGTACCCGAGAGAGGAACAGTGCCCCGGTCGGTGGCCACCACTGTCAGCCTGTAGGAATCCTGCTCCTCTCTGTCAATGGTGGCATTGCCGACACGGATGACCCCAGTGACCGGGTGGATGAGGAAGCGGTCCTGAGCTCCGGCTTCTATTCGGTAGACAAGCTCCCCATTGAGGCCACTGTCCTCATCTGTGGCTGTGACTTGAAGGACGGAGAATCCTGTGGGGAAGGAAACGGGGAGCAGCTGAGCACAGTGGCTTCTTCCAGAAAGATCGTTAGGACACATTTGTTGTGGTGTACAAGAGGACCTTTCTCAAGACAGCCTTGTCAGCATTTGCCTTTTTATCCATTTTTAATGTGTGCAATTTTATAGGAACATGTTACCTAATTATCCTTTATATTCTTTGATTAAACATTGTTTTATATTGTAATGGTTAGGCATATCTTCTGCAAATCACCTGCTTTTGTCTTTTGCCCATTTTTCTGCCAATCTATACCAAGTATAAAATTATGACAACTTGTGACAAATGTCTTTTTCTTAGTTTGTTGTTTGCCTTCCAATATTGGTTATAATTGCTTGATGGAAAGAAGTTCAAATATGCATGCATAGAAATTTAATGTTTCCTTTTGAATTCTTCTGTTTCTTTTATGATTAGAGCCTTATATTTTCTCTAGAATGCCAGTAGGCCTTATTTTGGTGTCGGATAAGGGTGAGAATCTACACTAGATATTAGATGATTATTATACAATTAGTTTATAGAATAACTGGCCGAGCATGGTGGCTCAAGCCTGTAATCCTAGCACTTGGGGAGGCCGAGGTGAGGGGATTACCTGAGCCCATGGGTTTAAGACCAGCCTGGGCAACTTGGCAAGACCTCATCTCTGCAAAAAAAAAAAATTAGCTGGGAGTATGGTAGCGCATGCCTGTAGTTCTGGCTACTTGGAAGGCTGAGGCAAAAGGATCGCCTGAGTCCAGCAGGTCGACACCGGGGTGGCCATGAGCATGCCATTGCACTCCAGCCTGGGCTACGGACTGAGACTCCAACTCAAAAAAAAAAAGAAAGATTATATAATGATCGAATCTATTAGATTGTAATAAATCGATTTTTGCACGCTAAATAAGTAGTTTTCCCCATTGGTTTTATTGTTTCATTTATCAATACATTGAGTAATTATATTCTAAACCATATTCTTTAAAAGATTCTATTCTTGGCTGGGCTCGGTGGCTCAGCCTGTAATCCCAGCACTTTGGGAGGCTGAGGTGAGTGGATTGCCTGAGCCCGTGGGTTCAAGACCAGCCTGGGCAACTTGGTGAGACCTTGTTTCTACAATTAAAAAAAAAATTAGCTGGGCGTGGTAGCGTGTGCCTATACCTCTGGCTACTTGGAAGGCTAAGGCGGAAGGATTGCTGGAGCCCAGCAGGTCGACGCTGGGGTGGCCATGAGTGTGCCACTGCACTTCAGTCTGGGTGACAGATTGAGACTCTAACTAAAAAAAAAAACAAAAAAACCCCATTATATTCTTTAATTTATTAGCGTCTGTTTCTGG
>CAUYQG010126896.1:0-17517 GCA_963574415.1 Tarsius wallacei | reverse complement strand
ATAAACACTGAATGCATTTCACTTTAGTTTTAGCTCAGAGTAGAGGAACTAATTTCTCTCTCATTAATAAAATAAAAAAAAAAAAAAAAAAAAAGATTGTATTGACTGTATTGCACCAACAACATAAAACAGTGAAAGATGCTAAGGCACTTCAGAAAGATCCTGGGAAACTTATTTAAAAGTTTCTGGGAAACTCATAATTAACTCCAGAGACCATTTAATGAACATCCCAAATGATCAAGATTTAAAAGGTTCTGAATTCTCTTTCCATAAGTATTACTCTGGTTCACAAATTAGGTAACATTAGCAAAGAGCATTAAAATACACCACAGCCTTTGTCTAATGCACGTTAAGAGCACGTGTAGATGTCAACATGTACAGGCTCGCACTTGCTATCAAGCATGCCGACTGCTTGCTGCCATCTCTTAATGCTGGCAACAGCTAACAGTTCTCACCTATGATAGTGCAAATATTTTAAGTAAATCTAACAGAAAGTGGGAATTTGTGACAGGCTCCTAGGGAAGTTAAGAGAGTTGGGCGTGCCCAGGGAGTGTCCTGTCACTAGGGTGAGTAACTAGTTAATCAAAGCACAAGTGAGAGTGTCGGGGTGGAGTCCGCAGGGAGCGTGGGTGTCTCACTCGCAGCACACTCGGAGAGCCAGCCACCCCCGGGGAGAGCTTCACTTTTGAGTGGACTGTCACCGTGCTGAGGTGATGGCCGGTCTGGGGGAGGGAAAGGCCACATTCTGCCAGGTCCACGTTTGCAGTGTTTGCACTGTGGGACTCCAAGGCTGAGTGCCGTGGCTGCAGCTGCCTCTACTAAAACTGCCTGCAAAGCAGGAAGAGAGAGAAAGGCACACAATCCTGGGAAAACTCTCAGCAGGGACCAGCAAAAGGGATCTGCCCGCAATCACCACCCTTCAAGGTCGGGCTGTGGATGGGGCCCTAGGAGAGACGTGTATGTTTGTAGTGTTCTGTGCTGACAGGAGGTGAAGAAGAGGGTGTGGACAGGGCTCTATTAGAGATGTACATGTTTGTCGTGTCCTGTGGTGACAGAGGTAAAGAAGAGAAGTGTAGACAGGGGCCTACCAGAGTCATATGTGCTCCTGGTGTCCCATGATGACACGAGGTGAAGGAGAGGGTGTAGACAGGGCCTTATTAAAGACATGTGTATTCTAATGTCCTGTGCTGACACGAGGTGAAGGAGAGGGGTGTAGATGGGCCCTATTAGAGACATGCATGTTTCTGGTGTCTGAAGCTCACAGGAGGTGAATTAGAGGGTGCAGACGGGGTTCTATTAGAGACATGGATGTTCGTGGTGTCTCATGCTGTCAGGAGGTGAAGGAGAGGGGTGTAGACGAGGGCCCTTATTAGTGACCTGTGTGTCTGTGGTGTCCTGTGCTGACGCGAGGTAAAGGAGAGGGTGTAGATGAGGTCCTGTTGGAGATGGGCAAGTTCCTGGTTTTCTTTGTTGACACAAGATGAAGGAAAAGGTGTTAACAGGACCCTGTTTGAGATGTGAGTGTTCGTGGTGTCCCGTGCTGACACTAGGTGAAGGAGAAGGGTGTAAACGGTGTTCTAACAGAGATACAGGTATTCATGGTGTCTTGTGCTGACAGGATGTGAAGGAGAAGGTGCAGACGGGGCTCTATTAGAGATGTTTGTGTTCACGGTGCCCCATGCTGACAGGAGGTGAAGGAGAGAGTTGTAGACGAGGCCCTATCAGAGATGTGGGTGTTCCTGGTGCCCCATGCTGACATGCTCCAGCATTTCCCTTGCCCCCCTCATCAGTGTGCGAAGGCACCTTGTGCTCTGGGCCCAAGTGCTGTGGTCGCAGGCTGACATGCTCAAATCCCGTCTGCACATCGGGCCCTCCTCATCCCATGACAAATAGCTCCTGCAGAGCAATGACAGCATTACTGTCTGGTTTAGCAAGACCTGTAACATCTGCAGATACTACTTCAACATGTGCCAACATGTCCTTCCCTCTAATGTGAACTGTATTTGAGATGACACATCTTGTGGACACTCAGAATTTCTCTGTTACACTCAGTTCATGAGCCATAAAGTCCACAGTGATATCCTCAGTCTTCAAGTTTCTCTTCATACATGTTGCGAACACTCTAGACCTCACTGTTTGTACAGCTAAGCATCTATGTGATATTTATTTTATTAATGAGAGAGAAATTAGTTCCTCTACTCTGAGCTAAAACTAAAGTGAAATGCATTCAGTGTTTATGTGGCTACAGAAAGAGCAGAGGAACATGACAGGGTCGGGCAGAAGGGCTGACCTGCCACCTTGTGTGTCATTCAGGAGTAAGACCAGCTGCTTTTTCCTCACTTCAGAGGCAGGAAAAGCTTATGTTTGAATGGAGCCTTTTTTGGTTCTTACTTTCAAAAACAAGCATTTTATCGTTTGAACGCTAGGGGGCAAGTTTGCTTCTTGAAATGAAGGGCCTTGTTTATGATCCAGTAGGGAAACATGTTGAACCTACTTCGTCTTGTCCAGCGTGGGCACTCGAAACTCATGACTGGGTGGGCATCCTGCTCCATGTGGATTAAGTGGAGCCATGTGTGTCTCGTACACAGCAGGTGCTCAAACGATGTCTGCTCCCTTCCCAGGATCCTTCTATGGTTTCGCTTCAAGACAAAGACGGACATGTCCTCGAGAGGTAGGCGGCTCACAATATGTGCTTTTCAGAGTCAAGTGCATCAAAACCACTAGGACGTGCATGTTCGTGCTGGGAACCATTTTCTTTCTGAATTCATGACATATTTCTGCTTTTCTTCGACTGTAGTGATGCTCACAAAGGTATCCAGCTTGCTTACTTCTTTAAGGTGCACGTCTGTCAGTATGGAGTCTCTTGTTCTTCCTCTCCCCTCTCTTTGCTTATAAACGATCTAAACAAACATGTGTGGCTGTACAGTGGGGAAACCACTGGCAGCAGTGAACCACTGGCAACTCGTGACAAGTTAGTTATCCCTAGGCAGGCACGGGACAGAGCAGCCAGTGTGAACGTGCCTCCCTCAGGGGGTGGTGCAGCTTAGTCCACTGTCTGATCATTTTTCCTTTTGTGACTCGTCTGGTAGGGACAGCGGGGAGGAGGAGAAAGCCCTGGCTCTGCAGTTGTTGGTTTGGGGCAGTGAGGCTGGGCCAGCAGGCATGGCTGCAGCAGCCACGTCCACAGGGGCCCATCAGCTGCCTCTGCACGTCCAACTGGGGCAACAGGGAGAGGCTGACGTCCTGTCATCTCTGCTTTCTGACCCCGTGAATAGTTCTGTATGCCAGTTCTGAACACCTGGTACCTGTCTTGTGACTGACACACGAGGTAGCAGCCCCTAGTGATGAATCTGGGAAGGAAGGAGAGCTACCCTTGTCCCTGCCCAGAAAGTTAAAATCATGCAGAAACTTTTTCACAGTTTTTTTTCCAACTTCAAATTAGTCATTTCCTATTGCTTAACTTTTTTTAAAAAATAGAGACATACGCGTTCCTGGTGTCCCATGATGACACAAAGTGAAGGTGAGGGTGTAGACAGGGCCCTATTAAAAACATGCACTGACACGAGGTGTAGGAGAGGGGTGTAGATGGATTACCCTATTAGAGACGTGCATGTTCCTGGTGTCTCAAGCTGATAGGAGGTGAATCACAGGGTATAGATGGGGTTCTATTAGCGACGTGGATGTTCATGGTGTTTCATGCTGTCAGGAGGTGAAGGAGAGGGGTGTAGATGGGGCCCTATTAGTTGCCCAGGCTGGTCTCAAACTCTGGGCTCAAGCAATTCTTCTGCCTTGGCCTCCCAAGGTGCTGGAATTGAAGCATGAGCCACTGTGCCTCGGCCATTTCCTGTGACTTTTGAAATACCTGGCTTATACCTCGTATAGCACTCATGACTCTGACAGGATTTAGGCAGCCATGCAAGCATCTGCTTTCCTGTGGGACTGCATCCTTTTAGGAGGGGCATGTTATTGTTAAAGTATTTCAGAAGTGCCTGTTCTTAACCTTATGCTTTGCATGTAACAGGCTCAGCAAATGTCAAACTGAATGGCATGGTCATATACCTCACTGAATTATACCAGTTTATTGCCAAAAAATTTAGCAGAAAAGGAAATAACTGTCTCTTATTAGATACAAGTTAACTCAAGAAAATTTATCTGCTCGTGGTTCTGAAGGAAACCCGTGGAGGACCAGGACTGAAGAGGAGCTCCCGCTATGGTTGGGCCTCTGTGGCTCTTCCAGTCTCCCTGTGGCTGATGGGCCAGGCTCTTGAGTTTTGAGGGGAGTTTTTATATGATCCTTCTGTCCTCACTAATCACAGAGATCCTGCAAAGAACACAGACTAAAGACCAGCATTTTTCTGTTTCTAGTTTTAACAGAGATGAAGTGTAAGGGAGGTTGAGGGATCTGCCACCTTTGCATGGGACCTGCTGGTGTCTGGCCCTGGGGAGGGACCTGGGAAACCATATTCAAAAGTTCTATACATGTTTCTAATGTGAAATAATAGTGTAAAAAATCATCACGGTGTATTAACTCCTGGAGAGAGGCACCATTTTGTCTTCTTTGTTCTCTCCAGGGCCTAGCCCATTGCCTTGCCATGTGGCATGTGCTCAGGGATTATTTCTTAAGTGAATGAATGAATGAATGAATGTTATTGCTTCTCTGTCTGGTCCTGTCTTCTTCTATGAAGACACGGAATGACACTGTTCTTGCTTAACGTTACAATGGCACTCAAGCAGGCCTTGGATGTGCAGCTCAGGGGGACAGATCACAGGGTGACCTTCAGTCCGTGAGGTCTCGTGTTAAGGGTAGGACAGACCTACAGATTCCCAGAGCCTGGAGGCAGCTCTGAGGACAGATGGGTTTTGCAGCCACTCAAGTCGTTTAGTAACAAGAAAATTTACACAAAGCATCAAACAGGCAACCTGTGTCCAGTTTGCCCCATCACAACAGGACAGTTCTCAGTGAGAGACTTAATATCATGGTTTTTGTAACTATGTAGATAAAATCAGAGTAAAAAGGAAAAAGTTTGGTTTAAAACAATTTTTTTCAAAGCAAGTCCTACTAAAGTCTCTTAAAGTTTCTACTAACTTTTAAGGGCTCTACCAACCAAACTCTAGAGAAACAGCGTGAGTGGCAACTTTATGCATTTATTCTAGTAGCAGGGCTCCCGAAAAGGAGTGTGGGTACAATAATGTAGTCAGGGATACTCACACTCTCACTCTGAAAAGGGTTTAGGAAGTTGCCCCCCATCTCACCGTCGTCCCTCGGGGTGCCTGGCTGGTTACTCAGGCTCATGTTGTTGGGAGAGTTCTGTAAACAAGATTCAGAAAACAAGGCATTGCTGAGGATTTCAATTCCCTCTTGTATAGTACTGCTTCAAAGACAGACGCTATGATAGCATCTCTAAGGGCAGAGTGTGCCTGTAATGTGCACCATAGACGTGCACCATAGGTTCTAGTTCACCCTGTGCACTTAACAAGCACAAATGCTTTCCCAAGTAAAAATTAGAAACAAAACCCCTAAAATAACCCCCCACACTCTCTTCTTGGTCTCAGAATCAATATTTACTCAATTTCCCACCCTCAGCTTATATAGATCCTAGAACTCTGGAGAATTTAAACCGTCCCCAGTGGGCGTGATGGAGAGACCCTACTCTCTGACAGGTCTGAGGGAGGATCACTCCCTTGTTTTGCCACCAACCAAACATCACAAGATCCCTGTTTCAGCAAACATTTCCCTTTAATTCTACAGGCAGCATATGCACATTACCCTGTCCATTATTATATGAACCATAAGGAAAAAGAGATAGTGACCAATTGCGGTTAAGCACAGAGACACCCGATGACTTGGGAATCACCCTGAACTTGGGAGAGAAGGCAGCTCAGAAGTGAGCAGCTGCAGAATGCTTTCCTGTCCGGCATTTAGGAGTTGACTGAAATGTCCCTGAAGATAAGGTGGCTGCTGCTGGTAGCCCAGTCA
This sequence comes from Tarsius wallacei, assembly GCA_963574415.1. Lineage (NCBI taxonomy): Eukaryota > Metazoa > Chordata > Mammalia > Primates > Tarsiidae > Tarsius > Tarsius wallacei. The sequence goes on along the minus strand of CAUYQG010126896.1, from coordinate 11,540 downwards.
CACAGTGAGTAGCATGGTCTTGCTGCTATGCAATGCGGGCCACGTCAGAGTGTCTGGCACTGCGGCAGTGGGACACACGGGACGATGCTGGTACATATGCATGTTTATATAGCATCATAGCCGTGGAGGAAGGGACTCTCTCAAGGTCCAATTTATTACTTAAAACAAAAAACCCCTCCAGGGTTAAACACTTTAATTTGTTATTTCAAATGGAAGCAAAATGAGATTTTTTCCCCCCCAGGCCATTGATATTTATATTGTTTTGGAATAGGTTTTTAGATTTTGTAAAGAAAACTGCTCAGAGGATTTTGACTTAACTACAAGTTATGTCATAGACATTGTACTTTCATCAATGAGTTAATCTCAGAAGAAGATGGGCTTTTTAAGAATCTGGTTAAAAGGGGAGAAGCTGGTGGGATGTGCGTGCACCCACAGGGAGGGTCTGAGAACGAAGTCATCTGATGCCCATGGGCACTCTCATGCCAACAAGCCCCAGGGACTGGAAGTCACACCTTAGTAGCACAAAGAAGGTTCTATTTTTGATAAATTTTCTTCTGGAAACGACAGTTACCCAAGTGTATAAAAAGCAAATATACTTTGAGATGAACATGCATATCTTGATTTCCTGAAGATAATTTAAGCACAATTTAACTAAGTACATTATTTTAGAATTCATTAACTATTAAGATTGACTTAGCTCAAAAAGAAAACTGAGTTTATAAAAAATATTCTAAGATTTGCCCTTCATCTATATGTCCTTAAGCAAAAGTGGATTTATGTCATTCTATATGTAATGGAGAAATTGACAATGTTGGAATAAAACATGAACCATGTGAGGAAACACCAGGGTGTACCTGGCAGCTGCACATATACATGGTCAGATGACAGAAAGCACAAGCTTCATCCTTGAGCAGCGCCCACACCTGTGGGATGGGTGCCCTGCAGAGATTTCTGCCTGTTGGGAGTTGTGAGTCTTCACTACGCTTTTGCTGCATGTCCCTTCTCAACTTATAACTTGGAAGGTTTGGCTAATATCAGATCTGACTCCTGACTCAGCGTTGATTTTAGAGTACTTAAGATTTGAAGAAACCTCGCATGGCTGGTGTCTTAGTCCCTCCAAGACACTCGCACTGTGTTACGCTGTTTCCCACCTGGTCTCCCCACATGTGGTGGCTCAGCACCAAACGCTCCTTCTGGTTTCTGTGGGGGGGATTTCAGGACGTTGAGGGGAACATTAAAAGGACACATCAATATATGAAACTGAGACAATATCAGGCTCTGAAACCTGCTTCTCCCAACTCACTGAACTGCATTTGGAAAATCTGAAGTGATAGGACAGTATGTTTTAAAACCTGAATAATCTCTGCAACACATAAAAACAGCAAAAACTCACTGGGAGTCTTAGAGAACCATGCCATTTATGATCACTGTTGACACAGTGGTGGCATGGGCTACAGAGCCATGCAATGTCAGCATCTGAGGGGCAGCTAAGGTGGTGGCTCTGGAACCCAGCCTGGAACAAGAGGGGGTGGGTGGTGGCTGTGAACTGCATGTGCCCCACTTGGCTGGAGTGATACCAGGCAGTGGTGGCTGTGAACCATTTGTGCCTCACATGGCTGGAGCAAACTGAGCAGTGTCTCTGGCAAATGTCATTATCAAGGCAAGAAAGTGTATATGGAACTGCCTCGGGTTGGTCAGTATGATCAGAGACCCAAAGAAAACACGAGATAACGCAGGTAGAGATGGCCTTTAGCTACGCCAGGCATGCCAGCTGCAGTTTCTGGTTCAGCTAATGTGAAGTTTATTACCTGCTTCAAAAATTTAGTTTGAAACAATAGAGCTAGGATTATACTGATTCCATCTTCACGGGATTTTATTATAATCTCATTTACTCTTTCTTCAAGTTGGAAGGTTTTTATCTTACTTAAGCTCTGATATCATATGTAAATACTATATATACATGTGCATATATTTACACATACACAGCACACCACACACAGTCTCCCCGGCTGCCACATGTAACTCTTAAACTCTCTGTCTCAGATTTTATCTTGCAGGGATTCTTCCATATCTTCTCTTAATAGGAAGCTATCGTCCCTTTCTTTTATCCTCAAAAGTTATTCGAAACTTTCTTTAACTTTTGTAGTTTCTAAATTTAAAAGTTTCCAAATTTAAAAAGTGAGCACTTGTAAAATTCTGGCTCTGCCTATAATTAGGGTGCACTAATATTGACATTATCTGAAGCCCTTTGGTAGTGGATTTTGAATTGATTTCTCACGGGCTGACAACAATGAGTTTTGTAGAATACTGTTTTGACTCCACTGGCCCCAAAGGGCAGAAAGTTAGTCATTTTCCCGTGGGCACAGCCGAGCTAGGACTTAGGTCAGTGCACCTAAGGTGACGGCACTGACGGCCATTCATGCGCTCTGGGAAGAGGGCAGGGTCTCTGATGGACACCAGAGCTTGAGAGCTTAACAGCTTCGGGTCTTGGTAATTTATTAAACATGCTGTGATCAGATGTTGCCTACTTGTATGATTCTTTTTTCAAATTCAGAAATATCTTAATGTGAATGCAGGATTTCTTGAGGGGCCTTCCTTCTAAGAAAGTGAACCATGCTTCTCTGTACCCTGACCATAAAACAATCCTAAGGAGAATGCTTGTGTTCCATTGATTAAATGGTGACTCCTCAGTTACAAAAGGAATACAAGGAATTTAGTATTTCATTTTTAAAGGCTTCTAAATTAAATAAATATAATTAAATTTAAATTTTAAAATTGAAAACAAATATCTAAATTAGATCAATTCTGCAGTCTGAGAAAGACGCATGTGGATTCTGACAAGTAACCCCCCACAGAGCAAGCAACAATTCTGAACTTCTTCCTTGAGGGTATGACTCCATTGGCTCCTGAAATGGTGTCAGAATGTGGCCGCCAGGCTGGGCTCCTGCTGTGGCCACGGAAGACTTGTGTGAAGAACATGAAGATGTCTAGTGTCTGTGTAGCATTGCACAGTGCATAGCCCCTGAGTATGTTCACACTTGGTCCTCAGCATCCCTTATGAAGCAGCCAGTGGAGGAGACCAGCTCTACGTACACCTAGTCAGCTACACCTGCGAGACTCAGATGCCCAGCACCTGTGGGTACAGCCACAATGCTAGGCTTGCTGAGCCTCAACTCAGTGCTCATCACACACACAGAGTGGATAAAACAGAGCAGGCAGACAATAAGAAGTAGAACAAAAACTGAAGCAGTACTAATAAACAACATTTAAGTGAAGTTAAAAGTTTTTTAAAAATATGCAACACTGGCCTTGACAAAATACAGATTTAGCTGGAGGACTATGTAGATATACAGAGACCCAAGAAGGATTCTCAGCAAAGTTACTAAGTGGTTATGATCAAGAGTGTCTTTTTATTTTGAGTTGAGGTCTCCCTCTGTCACCCAAACTGGAGTACAGTGGCATGATCACAGTTCACCACAGCCTCAACCTCCTAGGCTTGGGTGATCCTCCTGTCTCAGCCTCCTGAGTAGTTGGGACTATAGATGCACACTACCACACTTGGCTAATTTTTTTATTTTTTGTAGAGATGGGGCCTCCCTCTGTCACCCAAACTGGAGTGCAGTGGCATGATTACAGCTCACCACAGCCTCAAACTTCTGGACTCAAGCAATCCTTCCATTTCAGCCTCCTGAGTGGCTGGGACTACAGGCACATGCCACCATGCCTGGTTAAGTTTTTGATTTTTTGTAGAGATGGGGTTTCTCTATGTTGTCCAAGCTGGGCTTGAGCTCCTTGAGCTCAAGTGATCCTCCTGCCTCAGCCTCCAAAAATGCTGGGATTACAGGCGTGAGCCACTACACTTGACAAGATTGTCTTTTGATTCACAAACAAGAATTACTAGAATAAAGCTAGGATGAAAACAAACAAGCCCAAAAAGCAAAAGAAGAAGGAGGAGAAAGTGCTAGAGACAGCAGGATGCATGTTGGACAGAAGGTGGGCAAGAGGGGTGGTGACTCTGCCCCAGAGGGAAGACTGGAGACATTGGCTGTGAAGGAATATGGTGGGAGAAAGGGCGGGTGTACCATGTCCCTGCTGCGGCTGCAGGGAGAAGGATGCTGTTGCCATAGACCCGTGTGTTGCCATCACCCAGGTCGGCCAAGGTTGAGCCTGGAGCCACTGAATGGGCCGCTCAGGGATGGCCACACAGGAATGTACCTGCAGGTGCAGAGTCATTCCAGGACTTGGTTCAGTGGCACGTCTGTGGCACAGGGATAAGTCACCAGTTAACTTAAATGCATATGTACTTGGCTCTGGTCTCCTCAGTTACACTAAACTTCTTGAGGGCAGAGACCATTGTCATGTTTTTCCTGGATCTTCAGAGCCTACGTGATGCCTTGGTGACTAAACATTGACTGACTGAGGAACTCCTGACTGAGTGTAGCCACCGGGGCAGAAGCCACCCCTCACTCATGTCAGGATATGTTCAGATCCCATGTGGTGCCTCAGAGCATGAATGGTGACTGACTGAGGAACTCATGCCTGAGTGTAGTCACTGGGGCAGAGGCCATGTGTAGATAAAGATGTGCTTTCTATCTCCTCACAGTGTACAAGGCAATGCCCAGCACACAAGAGTACACATGGGCAGTCAGCTAATGCCCAGAGAAGAAGCTCTACACCATCAGACAGAAGGAGGTCAGGATTAGCAAACAAGACACAAGGAAACCCTGGTGCTGGGAACAGGGTGGGAAGGCAAGCTGAGAGGAAACAGCTACAGATCGCAGGAGGTGGGTCGGAAGGTAGTGCCCAGCTCCTCATCACTGCCTTTCATAAGATGCACCAAGTACCCTCCTCTCCAGAATGTACTCACATCTGTCCAGTGTAAAAGGCTACAGGCTACTAGGGAAAATTTAGGGAGAAGGCCTGAAGCCATCTGGAGGGTCCCATTTTGCGTAACTAAGAATCATCTCTAGATACAAGAAGATCTTCTCAAATGAGATGTGTGAAATTTCACTGGGGTCCACGAAAGCCACTTCAACCACACAACCATGGCCAGACCTCTGGGGCTACCCAGGAGGCCCTGAAAGGCCACACAGGAACTCAGTTCTAGAGACAGGCTCTAAGGACATGACTTCTCACAAGGTAAGGGGGTGCCTGCTGTAAACAACTACTTTTAGCAAAGAAAAAGAGCTTTCTGGCTATTCCTAAACACACCCTACCATGCTATATAGCTCACAGGCAGCAGGGCATGGGGGATAAGTCAGGATTCTAACTACACTTGCTTTCAATTTGGAGTCTTAATTTAAAACATTTTGTAGTTCAATCAATCTTATTTTATTTTCCTTGGCATCAGGTATTTTACATTATTATACATGAATATAAATTAGAAATAGAATTAAAAACAAAGCCATCCTATAATGAGCTTCTCCATTTACAGATACAAAGTAGACTTCTGGAGGTCACTCTAGTGGTAGTAACAATTAGTTCTTATCAGTCATTTTAAATATATTTGACTTGCACAGGACTATTTAAAATTCGTCATGATCTGGAAAGTATTTAGATATTATTCCTCAAAAAATATATGGCATTTTAGTAAAGGATTAATGATACTCAAACTACTAAAAGACAAACACAAACATGGTAACAGAAGACTCACTTTCCTACTGTACCAGCCTAGCCTTCCCCCCATCACTTTCCTCACTGGGTCTGGGGCCCAGAGATGACTGTGGGAATCTGCGCTGCCCAGTGAAGACCCTCTGAAAGACCCACTGGACGTACACATGCAGGGTCCTTGGGACACAGGAACCATGTTCTCAAATGCACTCTCCTCACAATTCTTTAGACATCTTCACATTTTCAAACGATTATCTAAGCTCTGCCAGTTTGTTTTACACATATGTAGCATCATAATGTGATTAAGTTGATTATTACTTGGGTGTCCATTAATAATATGTAGTACGTTCCTTAAATGAATCTTAGCATGTTTAGGTAAAAGACTGACTTTATTCTTTCCCACAGATAATATACATTAATAGGTAAACTTCCAGTTAACAATCCCTAGTGTCCCACTTGCAAACTCTTGTTCAAGAACACAATCAATAGGGCTACTCTAGTAATCTTATGAGAGTTCCATGTGAAATAAAATTTTGATAAAAACAGCACAGAGAACAAACAGGACTCACCTTGGAAATACTGTCCATGTCTCCCGAGCCTGACGCAAAATATGAGAAGAAAGCCTTTATGAGGTAAGATTGCATTGATAAGTCAAATACTCCCTTCAATTTACATAAACAAAGTACACCATATGCACTTTCCAATGAACATCTTCTGAGCTTTTGAATCTTAAAAACCTCCTTTTCTTTACATACTTTCTTTTACATACACTGTATGGTGAATCACTGTCATTTGATGGTAAATGCAAGGAAGTCTGTCTAGTTCCTAATAATCTATTTTTTAAATGGAAGAATGAAGAAAATCACTGCTATCATAAACTCCTGAATGTGAAATATTGGAAAGGTCACACAAGTCCTACCCAACTAAAAATTTTAAAATGTATATACAATATATATGAGAGATATCTACATGTATTTTCTGAAAATGACGCTGTAAATCTGATAAAATATAAAGTGAACACTTGAATGGTATTTGACAACATTCTGAACCATATTGTACTTATAATATTACCATAATAACCTAAAGCAAGGCGTCATCAATAATATTAAAAAGTCGACAGCAATCAACATCCATGGTAATCCTTCAAAACTAAAAATGTTTCCAAAATAGAATATCATATTTTAATTTTGATTCTTGGGCGAAATGGACAACCAATATCAATTTCTTTTCTTATATAAGAAATAGAATCATATATTAGGTAACAAAGAATAATAATCAGATTCCACAATAGTAGCTTTATTTTAAACTATTTTATTCTTAAAAACTAATTTTCCTGACATAAAAATATTATAACATTTTAACAGAATAGCTTTCAGTCAACATCACAAAGTTGGGGCTTATAGACATGATTAATTTGTATATAAATAGGCACAAGAAATGATTACAGACCAAATACATCTATCCAATCACATAGGTAAATAAATATGTACAGTAATGTTCACTATGAAAAGTGATGAACCAGTCATTGGGCGTGTGTGAAATGCTTCTGGAAAATCTGTCCTAGTGAATAAATACAACTGAGAGTCTTCTAACTATGATCAAACACCAACTTTTTGTGAATAATTCTACAAATAAAAAGACTAGAAGTGGAATCATTTTGCAATACATTGGAAAATGCAACTCTAAAAGGGTGCTGCCCACAGGCCCCAGTGCCACACAGGAAACACTTTTCTGTGATGTCCACTGAGTCACCACTAGCCATACATGGCCACGTGCACCAGCTGTGGTTGCATAACTGGAGAGCTGAATCTCACATTTCATTTAATCTAACATAAAATCATCACACATGGCTGGCAGCTAATGTAATTGGACAGTGAAAACCAAGAGTTTGAAATCTAGGCATGGTAAGAATGGATCCTAAAAAGCACAAAAGTCTATAAAAGCATTGCAAATAATTTCTTGATTTTGTAGTTACTTGAGTTTTCAAAGTATCAGAAGGCAGCATTTCCTGACCTTGGGTGGGGGAGGGAAATCTGCTTGTAACCTAAAATACTTGTGGGCATACTTTTTGCACTTAAGGAAAAGATGAACCCTTTCCAAAAGAGAAACAATGGCCACAGCCCACTTCCATTGTCAATTTCTGAATTAGTTTATGATCATGCCACTGAAATTGAAGCTCCCCTGAGGGTGTGTCTGCAGACCGCTGGAGACAAAGAAACCCTCTGGCAGGACACACTGTCCCTGGTTAGGTGTGCGCAGTACATGCTACAGCAGCAAGTTCCTGCATCATAAAACGCCAAACTCTGATAGGTTAAATGAATACCTGTGAATCTGAACTAGAACAGTTCTCACTTTTGGCTTTCAAATGATCTCCAGTTACAAAAACCAATATGTTGTCGATGAAACTATCAGTATGAGGTAAAGGTTGGGCATTTTAATAGGAGCAGCTGGTTGCAGAAAGACTTTGTAAACCAGGACACCCACCATGCAGAACTCAGGTTTTGCTCTGAATACACTCTAAACACCAAGTTCAAGTCCTTACCTAGAGAGCCGTTCATGTGATGGGACTCCATGCCTGCCAGGCCACCCATGGGGCCATCTGACCCAGGACCCATTGGAAACTATTTGAAAAATGAAGAAATGACTGTAATCACACTGAAAACAATGGTTTATCTCAACTTTACAATATCTATATTTAATATTACAAGACACTGCCACATGTATTTGCATTTACTTGCATTCTTAAGTTATGAAGATTCTTTATTTGATCTTTTCAGTCTTGTGCCTTCTTTGCCTGGACTGCCCACCCCTCTCCCAGCTTCTCTATGTTCCAGATGTTTAGGAGAATCCTCACACATGTCCAATTTTCTTCTTCCGATCTCTTCAACTAGAAAGCATGTACATTCCTGAGCAAATCAGACGATTGCAACCTCTTCTGTGATCCTGACAAATTTTCTATTAAAAACCTAAGGTAGTTCTCAAGAAGCTGCTAAAGGTGCTGCTTATTAATAAGAGCAGTACAACATAATTATGCCAACATTAACATTTTTCATAGCAAACAACCTGTCTTTGTTCACATGGACATCATAAATACTTCACCTTATGGGTTAGATACACTTAGTTCCTTGGGGGTGACCGAACACAGCTAATTCTTGGCGGTCTCAACTATGTCACTTTGGTGACAATCAGACATTCCAACGCAGTTCTGTTAGACATTTTTAAAGCAGTGGAATTCTTTTTCTTTTCTCATCTGGTGAAATCTGATGCTGAAAGCCTGGCACACAAGAGATGTGAACAGATGTGCCATGCTACAGCTAGTGTCTGAGGGCCCACCTGTCCACGCTGTCTCTCCTTATCTCCCTAGGATACTCCTGAGGACACCTGGGTGAAGACAAGTCATCTGTAACTACCCCACCACCACAGCAAAGATGGCCTATGAGACACACTCGCTTTCCATTTCCCATGCCAGAAGCACTTCTCCCATGTCGTATAGTGCAGAATACTGCCTGTGGGGTGTGTGTGTATGGGGGGCGTGTGGGGTGTGGTGTGTGTGTGTGTGTGTGTGTGTGAGTGTGAGAGAGAGAGAGAGAGAGAGAGAGAATGAGAATGGGGTAGTGGTGGAGACCAATCATGAAGGCTTCTGGGGAGAGCAAACTGCCTCCAGCAAATTCCCTGCATATTACCCCCTCTGCATGGGAAAGGGAGGACCTTCTGTTGCCACATGCACACGACCATGTGTTTATGCATCTTCCCAGAAGAATGCCAATTCTGCTTGGTAAAATTAAGTTTCTAAAAGCACATGGACTGGCTTTCAGTAAACCACTTGGAATACATATGCCCCACTGACAAGTCAAAGAGATTGGCTCTGAACTTACTGGCATCATTGAGTCTTTATTAAAAGCACAGCTGAGGTTGGGTGTTAGAAACCATGCTGGTGAGTCCAGGGCAGTGGACACTTATCTGGACCCATGGCGTTCTCAAAGGCAATGAAGCTACGGTACGTGTGTTGGGTCGGCTTAGCACATAACGTATTCATCTTCTGACTTTTCTTTGACTTCTGCTACCCTATACACATGTGCATGTGTGTATGAAATATAATCTGTTATAAATATTTTTGTTAACATATAGGCCTTCTATCATAGATAAGTATCTTCCTGTGAGCTTTTGTGGAAAAATCACAACCAAAACTTTAATAACCCAAATTCTTCCTGTAATAACATTCTCAGCCCCTTAGTTAAATCCTAGATTTCATATGCTAAAGAACATCCTAATTTATTTTCAAGTTTATCAGGATAAAAAAAGATCACAATGAAGAACTCTAGTGATGCTAAAAATGTGGTAACGTAAATGCTTATCCATGACCTGTCATTTTCAGTCAGTATTAATCATTAAGTATTTAAGATAAAGTAAGATGACATCAACATCTAATAATTGATTAGGTTCAGTTTTACATTTAAATTATATTGATATAAAATTTATGTTACACAAATATATTATGTTTTTTAAACCAGAGCACAGAAAAAAATTGAACTTTTCTGACATCCAGTAAGCTCAATAATAAAATATGAAGTTTAAACAATATATTCAGGAAATAAAAAGCACTCAGAGTTTGAAAATCTTCAAATATATTCCAAAAATAAAATTTAAAGATTCATATTTACATTAGGTCTGTTGGGTCCAGGAGGTACTGCATTCATTAACGTATACATGTTATCTCCAGAGTTGGTTGAATCTGAAACAAAATATTGCTTAGTTAATATTCTTCTTTAGAATCTATGCCCAAGTCATCACAAAGTGATAATCAAAGACAATTTGGATATATCTATCTATCTGTCTACATACTGGCTGCCATACTTGAAGTTGTCATTACCAGTCATTTTCTTACCCCAAAATACTCATTCTGAGGTCATAAACCAGGTATAGAAGAGGTATAATCACTTAAATAATTCAGACAAGAGACACATTATTTTAAAGTCTAAAAAAGTAATTTTTCTTTTTAAAAAATATACTTTTTGACTTCTCTAAGCCATTATATGTATACATACGATGGAAATCTCTTAAAATTCAAATTCAGTAGCTTTTCAGTTTTCATTATTTCCTTAGGTTTCCTATACACAAATTTAAAAAATAGTTTTTTTCAGTTAACAGTTAGTAAAAGCTGATGAAATATCCTGGCTTAATGCCATGAGAGATTAGAACAAGACTATACAAATGGAATAAAAAATTCTTTTGTTTGTACTAAAAGCCAGTTTTCTCCAGCACAAGTTTTGATGAACACTTTTTTCACTCATTTTATTCTTGATTTGGTATAATAGAACTAAGTCTAGGGTATATCCATATAAGAATATGTAGCATTATGTAGTATTTTTGAAAATTTACATTTCATGCCTATTAGCTAATTCTAATTGAGTCCCTGAGCATGTCTTTTTAAATGTAAAACCTAGGGTTAATGGCTAAATATTTTACATTGAGAAAACACCAATTCTGAAATAGGGTTTCTGTATTTTTCACATTATACAGTTTTCTTTAATATAATGTAGTAGACCTCTCTATTTTGAAAAAAGATGTGTTTCAATGAGTTTGTATTGATTCAAGACAGAAGGCCAAATCATTAGTTGTCATGGCAGCAGCCATAGGTGGGAACCAGGCAGTTACTCCTCCTCTTCCTGCGTGATGACATCCTAGATACGAACATGTTTATGCCTTGAGTGTATACCGCTTACAGAGTGGGTGTGATGTCATTTATTGGTTGGTTGCCAACAGTAATCCATACATCTAAATATGTTTTACTTCTTTTTTTTTTTTTTTTTTTTTTTTAGTTGGAGTCTACGTCGCCTCGACCTGCTGGGCTCCGGCCGATCCATCCGCCTCAGCCTTCCAAGTAGCCGGAACAACAGGTGCTAGCGTGCAACCACGTCTGGCTAATTTTT
>CAUYQG010126892.1:0-11835 GCA_963574415.1 Tarsius wallacei | reverse complement strand
ATCTTCAATGCTAAAAAGAAATGACCTACAAGCCACAAAAAGACACAGGAGGCCGGGCTCGGTGGCTCAGCCTGTAATCCCGCGCCTTTGGGAGGCTGAGGTGAGTGGATTGCCTGAGCCCGCGGGTTTGAGACCCGCCTGGGCAAGCAAGACCTCATCTCTACAATAAATCAAAAAAATCAGCCGGGTGTGGTAGTGTGCGCCTGTAGTTCCAGCTACTTGGAAGGCTGAGGCGGAAGGATCGCCGGAGCCCAGCAGGTCGAGGCTGTGGTGGCCGGGAGCGGCCACTGCACTCCAGTCTGGGCGACAGAGTGAGACTCCAACTCAAAAAAAAAAAAAAAGGAAGCTGCAGAGACTGGTAAAGGCCGGGCACGGGCACGGTGGCTCAAGCCGGTAATCCCAGCACTTTGGGAGGCCGAGGCAAAAGGATTGCCTGAGACCAGGGGTTTGAACCCAGCCTGGGCAACTTGTAGAGACCTCGTCTCTACAATAAATCAAAAAATTAGCCGGGCATGGTGGCATGAGCCTATAGTTCCAGCTACTTGGAAAGCTGAGGCGGAAGGATCACCAGAGCCCAGCAGGTCTGCAGTGGCTGTGAGCATGCCATAGCACTCAAGCCTGGGTGACAGAGTGAGACTCAACTCAAAAAAAAACAAAAAATCTGGTAGAGATTAAAATAGAGAAAACTTTAAAAAAAAATGAAAAGAGGTTGACTGTTTCAAAACATGTTCAGGACACAGAGCAATATGAAATGAAGACACATTCAGTCTGGGCTGTGGAAGAGCAAAGGTCAGGGCTTGGGAAGGTTTTTTGGTGACTCATCCAGTTTTGTTATGTTTTGTTTTTTTAGAGATGGGGGTCTTGCTATGTTTCCCAGGCTGGTCTTGAACTGCTGACCTCAAGCAATCTTCCCAAGTAGCTAGCACTACAGGCATGAGCCACCATGCCCTACTTCATCCAGTGTCTCTTGACCTCATCACTATTGACATTCTGGGCCAGATAATTCCTTGTGAAGGTGAAAAAAGGTATAGAGGGAACTCTTGTATGTTGTAGGACACTTAGCAGTAGCTCTGGCCTCCACCCAGAGATGCCAGTAGTACCTCCCCCTTCGTTGTGACACCCAGAGTGTCTCCAAGACATGGCCAATGTGCCCAGGGGCAAATTGTCCCCTTGCAAGCCCCTGGATAGCTGGGCTGGTCCAGTTCCCTGAACTGGGTGGATCCAAGGCTGGGTCTTAGCTACACAAGCTCACATATATTTATTCTCTACTCTGTGTCAAGCGCTGAGTGACAGGCCTTACAGGCTGCCATCTCATCTGACCCTCAAAACCACACCAGCAGGGAGGGAAAGTTCCTCCCAAGGAGCTTCAATTGAGCCGTGTCCATCAGGGCTTTTTAACTGTGCATGGGGTTTGGGTTTGATCTGAACTCCAGAGGCTTTAAGCGGATTTACCCTTCAGAGAACGCTCGCAGCAGTCTCCAAGGCTGAACACCAGGCCCAGCACAGAGTAAGCGCTCAGTAAATCTGTATTAAACGGAGGAGCACGTTAGGATGGAGAGGAACCCAGGCTAGAAAAAAAATGGTGACTCAAAATGCAACAAAAGAAACAGAAAAGGAAAAGAAAGAAGTCAGAATTTAAATAGTCTGATATTAAAAACAGATGAGGAGAACTGAAGAGTTCTCGAGGAGTTTTATTATTATTGTTTCTGTTTTTATTTTTGAGTCAGTGTCTCACTCTTTTGCCCAGCTGGAGTGCAGTGGCACAATCATGGCTTACCACAGCATGGATATCCTGGGCTCAGGTGATCCTTCCCCTTCAGCCTCCTGAGTAGCTGAGACTACAGGTGCAGGCCACCACACCTAGCTAATTTTCGAGGTCTCGCTGTGTTGCCCGGGCTGGTCTTGAAATCCTGGGCTCAAGCAATCCTCCTGCCTTGGTCTCCCAAAGTGCTGGGATTACAGGCATGAGCCACCAAGCCTGGCCCTCAAAGAGTATGCTTGAGATCACAGTTTCTCACCTGTGGTCCAGGACCCACAGTTAAAAATGCAGATTCTCCAGCCTCACCCAAGCTGCTGTGTGAGAATTGCATTTAATAAGAAGCCCATATAACTTGTGTACACATTAAAGTTTGGCACGTTTCACTCTGGTACACTCCCTTCTTTCGCAGAACAAGGCTTTCTGCTGATAATGGTAAGTGAGCACTTAATCTCTAAAGCTCTCCCAAAAGATGGTTCTTATTATCGTCATTTTTTCAGATAAGGAAACTGAGGCCCAAAAGGTTTAAGTCATGGGTCCTTCATTATTTTCTTTGTAAGTTCTAGAATAAAGTTTTAAAGTCAAGTTTTCAGAATTCCAAAGCTCCACTCTTTTTTTTTTTTTTTTTTTTGAGTTGGAGTCTCATTCTGTCACCCAGGCTGGAGTGCAGTGGCACGCTCATGGCCACCACAGCCTCGACCTGCTGGGCTGAGGTGAGCCTTCCACCTCAGTAGCTTCCCCAAGTAGCTGGAACTGTAGCTCATGCCACCATGTCCAGCTAATTTTTTATTTATTGTGGGGATGAAGTTTCTCCAAGTTGCCCAGATTGGTCTCGAATCCGTGGGCTCAGGTAATCCTCTCACCTTGGCCTCCCAAGTACTGGGAATTATAGGCATGAGCCACCGTACCAGGCCCAAGCCTCCACTCTTAATATTTTTTTCTTACTTTGCAAGAAATAACAGGAAACAGTCTCGCTCCTGTAAATTCTTCTGAAAGGAAGCCTGACATGGCCCGTCAGCAGTTTTAAATGCTTTGGTCTTAGAAACCCTGCGCACACTTCAAAATTATTGAGGATAGCAAAGTGTTTTGTATATGTGAGAGTTATAGCACTCCATATTTTCCCGGTTCAAAATTGAAACTAAAAAATTTTTGAAATGTTATTAACTAATTTATTTTAAAACAACAATCATGCCTAGCAGGGTGACTCACGCCTGTAATCCCAACACTTAGGGAGGCCAAGGTGACAGGATTACTTGAGCCCAGGAGTTAGAGACCAGCTTAGGCAACATAGTAAGACCCTGTCTCTACAAAAATCAAAAAACTAGCTGGGTGTGGCGGCATGGGCCTGTAGTCCCAGCTACCCAGGAAACTGAGGTGGAAGGATCACCTGAGCCCCAGAAGTTGTGGCTGTGATGAGTTGCGATCCTGCTGCGGCACATCAAGTGACAGAGTGAGACTCCTCAAAAAAAAAAAAAAATATATATATATATATATATATAGTAAGCTTGTTATGTTATGTCATATTAGAATGAATAGCACATTTTTGTGAGGAATAGCTATTTTCTTCCCCAAAATTTAGTGAGTAGAGTGCCTTTGTCTTCTCGTGTGTGCAAACGTCTTTGACACTCAGCCTCATAGAAGACACTAGAGTCACGTATCTACTTTCCATTAGGACAGTGGTAATGTCCCACTTCGTTCAGCCTCTGGAAAACTCACTATAACTCAAGAAAGAGTGAGATTGAGAAAGGCAGGTAGCATCTTGGTTTTATTATAAAATAGTCTGACATCATGAACATCCAGGGTGACCACATTTTAGCTTGATGACTTCGGCAAAGCCTGTTTCCAAATAAGGTCACACTCACAGGCTTCAGGGCTTAGGGCTGCAACACTTTTTTTTTTGAGTTGGGGTCTCATTCTGTCTCCCAGGCTGGAGTGCAGTGACATGATCATGGCTCATCAGAGCCTCACCCTCTTTGACTCAGACAATCCTCCTGCCTCAGCCTCCCCAGTAGCCAGGCCTACAGGCACGTGCCACCACACCCAGCTAATATTTTTTTGGTAGAGAGGAGGTCTCACTCTGTTGTTCAGGCTGGACAACATAACTTTTTGGGGGGGAACACAAGTCAAATCACAGCAGTAATATTGGAACTATTTATCTTACCTTTGCTGTACTGAAAATGTAACTTTATATCAAATCATGCATGACTTTGAGAGACGGTACAGTTTATTGGTAAAGACAGACTTGGGAGTCCATGGTGTGACTCCCCACCCTAACCCTCCTGGCTCAGTGACCTTGGGCTAGTCACTGTAACCTTGTGCCTCACCATCCTCATCTATAATGGGGAACAATACAGTCACTTCCTCAAAAGTCATTGTGAGAAAACGATGAAGCCGGGCATGGTGGCTCATGCCCGGAATCCCAGCACTTTGGGAGGTGGAGGCGAGAGGACTGCCTGAGTCCACCAGTTCGAGACCAGCCTGGGCAACATGGCGGGACCTCGTCTCTTCAATAAATCCAAATATTAGCTGGGCGTCATGGTGCACATCTATAGTTCCAGCTACTTGGTAGGCTGAAGTGGAAGGATCACCTGAGTCCCAGCAAGTTGAGATCAGTGGCCGTGAGTGTGCCACTGCACTCCAGCCTGAGTGACAGAGTGAGACTCTGACTCAAAAAAAAAAAAGAAAAGAAATAGATGAAGCTCATACATCAAAATTCTTGATACAATATACCTGGCTCATAGTAAGGGCTCAGTCAATAGAAGCTGCTTTTATTCATTCAAAATTTGGATTAGGGCATATAGAACCAGCTTTGTGCACATGTGACCTATGCTGTCAGACAGGGGTTCCTTCATTGGCTAATGCTCTGCTGTTACTGTCTTGAAACTCTCAATAATTGTTGAACACAAGGCCCCAAATGTCACTCTGCACTGGGCCCAGCAATTGATGTAGGCAATCTTGAAGACACAACTTTTTTTTCCAGTATATTTCTTTAAAGGACAATTGTCTCATTTCTTTCTTGGTGTAGAATGTTGTCTGTCCCAAATCTCATGTTTTAATATGTATTTATTTATTTAGAGTCAGAGTCTCACTCTGTCACCCAGGCTGAAGTGCAGTGGCATGATCACAGCTCACCACAGCCTCAATCACTTGGGCTCATACGATCCTCCCACCTCAGCCTCCCAAGTAGCTAGGACGACAGTTTTGTGCCACCACACCCAGCTAATTTTTGTATTTTTTGTAGAAACAAAGTTTTGCTATGTTGTTCAGACTGGTCTTGAACTCCCAGGCTCAAGCAGTGCTTCCACCTTGGCCTCCCAAAGTACTGGGATTATAGACATAAGCCACTGCATCCAGCCCAAATCTCATTTTTTAAAAATTCAGTGTCTGGTAGAAATCTTGTTCTTTATGTGTGTAACTTGAATTGAATTATAGAAATTAGGTTTTCTATTTGATAGAGAGACATAAATTAGTGTAACTGGTACCTCTGTCTTGTCAACTGCCACATTGTCAGACCTTATGGCAGAAAGTGGCTTTTCTGTGTTACACGATGTTTTGGTGTGGTTGATGGCTTCTTCATCAAAAGTTTTGGTTGCAAGCAACAGGCACCAGTGCTGGTCAGCTTAGGCACAAAATACTACTAAAGATCATTGGCAGCCAGGCATGGTGGCTCACGCCTGTAATCCCAGCACTTTGGGAGGCCGAGGAGAGAGAATTGCCTGAACCCAGGGGTTCGAGACCAGCCTAGGCAATTTGATGAGACCTTGTCTCTACAAAAATTTAAAAATTAGCCAGCCATGATGGTGAGCGCCTGCAGCCCCGGCTACTTGAAAATCTGAGGTGGAAGGATCGCCTGAGGCCAGCAGGTTGAACCTGCAGTAGCCATAATCGTCCCACTATACTCCAGCCTGGGTGATAGTGAGACTCTGACTCAAAAAATAGATCACTGGCAGCCATGGTGAGCTGAGTCTGTCTCCCATTCCCCAAAGTTTTGTCTGATAAGAACCTCAGAATATGACCTTATTGGACATAGAGTACTTGCAGATGTAATTGGCTAAGATGAGATCACAGTGGATTAGGGTGGGCCCCAAATCCCTCAAGGGGATTAGAAATCAATTACTGACATTTTTGGTTTCTGTGGTAAAAAGCAAACTCCGCTTCCTACCATGAATAACAGGGGAGGAACTCCCCAAGTTTAACAAGTGGCTTCCGATATTGAGTAACTAAAAACAAGAATAAACACACACTAATTAACAAAGACACCTAATTTCAGCACTTTCTCTGCTGGTCACATAAGACTTGCTTTAAAATTTAAACCACTTAACTTTCTAAAAAAGCCTTAGATAAAATGTTCTCCCAAACTCCTGAAATATATTATTTTAGTGTGAGTGGCACCATTGTGTAGTTGTTAATTTCAGAGGCTCTGCCGCTGTCTTTGAGAACATTGCTTAAGCTCTGTGAGCCTGGATCTTGTCTGCAAAATCGGGGAAAGGAGAATGGCAGACAACATGTACAGAGAGGTGCCATGTTTCACATGCCAGTCTGGCTTAATCATAGCCATCATCATTCCCGTTTTACACCCCAGACCCCTTCCAGGAGACAAAAACAACAGCACAATATTCTACCTGAAGGCTGACTTGAGTTGTATTACATGACAGCCTGTAAAGAGCTTTTTGGTTTGTGTGCGTGTGTGTTTCTTTCTTTCTTTTTTTTTTTTTTTAAGAGACAAGGAGGCTGGTCTCAAACTCCTCCTGGGCTCAAGCAATCCTCAAGCCTCAGTCTCCTAAAGTGCTGGGATTACAGACGAGCCACCACACCCGACCCTATAAAGAATTTTAATAACTTACCTTGTCACACAGCTAATTAACAACACACGTGATTTGAACCCAGCTCTTATCCAATCCATGCCATCTTTTCCCTATCTGTATCTCTGCCTTATAAAGTAAAATTTCATAAGGCATTGGGCTGAGAACTCACAGAACAAAACAAAATAAACAAAAGATTGTTATTGTTTCATTTCTGATTTCTCTGGACAGTAGTAACTGCTCTCTCTCTCTCTCTCTCTGCTTTTGTTTTGTTTTGTTTTGGGTTTTTTTTTTTCTTCTCCTTTTTTTTTGTAGTTAGGGTCTCATTGTTACCCAGGCTGAAGTGCAGTGCCATGATCATAGCTCACTGCAGCCACAACTTCCTGGGCTCAGGAGATCCTTCTACCTCAGCCTTCCAAGTAGCTGGGACTACAGGTGTGTGCCACCATGCCTAGCTAATTTTTTTTTTTTTGTAGAGATGAGGTCTCACTACTTTTTCCAGGCTGGTCTCGAACTCCTGGGTTCAAGCAATCTTCCCTCTTCAATCTCCCAAAGTGCTGGAATTACAGTCATGCATCACCACACTCAGCCTCTCTCTCTCTCTCTCTCTTTTTTTTTTTTAACAAGTGCCACTTTCTGCCAGGATTTTGACCACGTCATCTCTATTCCAGCCACAAGCCCTGTAGTAGACATAGCCTGTTAACTCCCAGTTACAGGGTCTATACTTTACTTGAAAATACTGGATTAAAAAATGTGGTATATATACACAATGGAATATTATGCAGCCACAAACAAGGACAAAATTATGAACTTCGCAGCACCTTGTATGGACTTAGAGCCTATAATACTCAGTGATTTGTCACAGAAACAAAGAACTGAGTACCCCATGTTCTCACTTATAAGGGGACCCTGGACAATTATCATAATACTATAAGAAGGGGATTGGCAGTAGTGGGAAACTGCCAGGGGAGGGGGGCACACTTCATCAATAAGGGTACCTGATCTCAAGCCAGGTGAAATAGGGACCAAAGTGAAGCCCAAACTTTACCTGTGCAATGACCATTTGTATACCCAACCCTGAATTGTACCTCACACTTTTAAAATAAAAATAACCAGGCTCAGTGGCTCAGCCTGTAATCCCAGCACTTTGGGAGGCCAAGGCAAGTGGATTGTCTGAGTCTGCGGGTTCGAAAACATCCCAGGCAACTTGGCGAGACCTCATCTCTACAATAAATAAAATAATTAGCTGAGGGTGGTAGCGCATGACTGTAGTTCCGGCTACTTGGAAGGCTGAGACAGAAGGATTGCTGGAGCCCAGCGAGTTGACGCTGGGGTGGCTGTGAGTGTGCCACTGCACTCCAGCCTGGGAGATGGAGTGAGAGTCCAACTCAAAAAAAATAAATTAAATTAAATAAAAATAAAAAATAGATTTAAAAAATACTTCATTAATCAGTGTGATAAACTGTCCACAAAGTAAGTACAAGTTCAGGTGTAGGAGTAGTCAGTTACTCCTACACCTGTTCAGGGATGGCTTGCAAGCACAATGTCAGGTTTGCGCTCCAGCCACAGTGGTTGCCGGTGCTTCTTGCAATTCAGGAATAGGGTTTCAACTGGTGAAACTAGTGGACGAGTTAATTAGCACAATGATATTAGACATGGATTTTCCTTTTTTTTTTTTTTTTTCTGAGTCGGAGTTTCACTCTGCCACCCAGGCTGGAGTACAGTGGCACACTCATGGCCACCGCGGCCTCGACCTACTGGACTCAAACGATCCTTCCGCCTCAGCCTTCCAAGTAGCTGGAACTACAGACGTGCGCTACCATGCCTGGCTAATTTTTTGATTTATTGTAGAGATGAGGGCTTGCCAAGTTGGCAGGGCTGCTCTCGAATTCCTGGGCTCAAGCAATCCTCCTGTCTTGGCCTCCCAAAGTGTTGGGATTCCAAGCGTGGGCCACTGCACCCAGTTAGATATGGATTTTCTTTCTTTTTTTTTTTTTAGTTGGAGTCTCACTCTGTCACCCAGGCTGGAGGCAGTGATGCGTTCCCAATCACCACAGCCTGCACCTGCTGGGCTCAGGTGATCCTTCTGCCTCAGCCTTCCAAGTAGCTGGAACTACGGGCACACACCACCAAGCTGGCTAATTTTTTATTTATTGTAGAGATGGGGTCTCGCCAAGTTGCCCAGGCTGGTTTCAAACCTGCAGGCTCAGGCTTTCCTCTCACCTCGGCCTCTCAAAGTGCTGGGATTATAGGCGTGAGCCAATGAGCCTGGCCTAGATATGGATTTTCATTGGCGAAATTAAAGGTACTCAAGACACATGGACTGACTAGAACCTTTGTAGCATAGGACAGTCCTTTCACATATGCTCTTCCCAGTCTCGTTCTCTGGTTGATTCTGTACCAGCTGCTGATTTTGGAGGATTTCTGATTTCAGAACGCAGACCAGAGAGCACCGGCTAATTTTTTAATTTTTTTGTAGCGATGAGGTCTTGCTATGTTGCCCAGGCTTTCAAACTCCTGGGCTCAAGCAATCTTCCCTCTTCAGTCTCCCAATGTGCTGGAATTATAGGCATGACAATAAACCTTGGCCTCCCACTGTAAAAGTTAGGGTTAGGGTTACGGTTTAGGATTCCAGCTATTGGACCATTGTTGTGCCTGCCTTGAGTGAGCCTTACTTACTGGGTGTGACCAGAGCACCTAAATAAATGAAGTGCTGGGCTATTCAGGGTGATTACATTTAACAACAATTTATCATATGTTTCCAAATAGCTTGAAGAGCAGTTTGTGAATGTTCCCAACACAATGAAATGATAAGTGTTGTGGGTGATGGATATGCTAATTATCCTGATTTGATCATTATACATTGTATACATGTATCGAAATATCACAGTCCACTCTATAAATATGTACAATGATTATATGTCAATTTAAAATAATAGTAATAAAAGATGAGGTGCTGGGACTTAATCGAGCCTCTGGAACAGGTTGTGTGAACTGTTTTGTGGCTGCTTGCTAACCAGTGTTTGGTTATAAGAGTAGCAGAATTTGCTGGATATGGTGGTTCACGCCTATAATCTCAGCACTTTGGGAGGCAGAGGCAAGAGGATTGCCTGAGTCCAGGGGTTCAAGACCAGTCTGGACAACATGGTGAGACCTCATCTCTACAATAAATTTTTTTTTTAAAAGCCAGGCATGGTGCTGTACGCCTATAGTTCCAGCTACTTGGAAGGCTGAGGTGGAAGGATCGCCTGAACCCAGCAGGTCGAGGCTGCAGTGGCTGTGAACATGCCACTGCACTCCAGCCTGACTGACAGAGTAAGACACCAACTAAAAAAAATAATAAGAGTAGCAGAGTTTGGACCAAGATTTGATTTTATGATCACCTGTAGCTAGGTTGTGAGAGAATAGATAACAACTGCTTCTGCCAGCAATAGCCTGAGAATTGTTCCTTGCCAAATGTGGCTTAGATCACAACAGTTTACATGCTACCCCTTCTAAGAGAATCCTTGGTTCAGCCTTTAGTTAGCAATGTATTCAGAAAAGATGAGCCAGGACCAGGAGGACCATGATTGGGCTAAGCCAGGAAATCTGGCCCACCACCTGTTTTTGTAAATAAAGTTTTATTGGAACATAGCCACACACACTCATTTACATATTGTCTAGACTGCTTTCTTCCTGCTGCAACAGCAGATTTGAGTACTTGTGACAAAGACTGCAAGGCCCACAAAACCTAAAATATTTACTATCTAGCCCTTTGCAGATAAAGTTGATCAACTTCCAGCATAGTATGGTGCCAGTCAAAGTATGTGCTAGTGGCCGGGCACAGTGGCTTACACCTGTAATCCCGGCACTGTGGGAAGTCTAGGCAAGAGGATTGCTTGAGCTCAGGAGTTCAAGACCCGCTAGGCAACATAGCAAGACCCTTCTCTACAAAAATAAAATTTAAAAAATTAGCTGGGCATGGGAGGCTGAGGTGGAAAGATCATCAAGGCTGTGGTGAGCCATGATCATGACACTGCATTCCAGCCTAGGCAATGGAGTGAGACCTCAACTCAAATAAATAAATAAATAAATAGATTTTATAAATAAAAATGCTTAGAGCTTAAGGAACTGGAGAACCCAACTTAAAATGATGTACATATCCTCCTTGATAGTGCAGTTCCTGGTTGTTCATTCAATTATTCCAGCCTCCGATTTTTTGGATCCTCTTATTTTGCCCACCTCAATAACTTTCCCTTCCGGTTTGCTCCTTGTGGCCACAAAATGGCTGCCACCGTTCCAAGTAGCATCAACTCACCTAAAAATAAATCTAAAAATTGGAAGGGAGAACATGCCTTCTCCTCTTTGCCCTTACAAGAGCAAGAACAGCTTTCTCAGAGACATGCCCCCTGCCAACTCGCCTCACTCTCATTGATCAGAAGTGTGTCCCGTGTCAATTCTTTAAGCACAGTAATAAATCCCCTAACCATAGAAATAAAATTATCTTAACTGGCTTAGACGAATTTAATCACAATTGCGGGGATGGGGCTCACTCAAGCCCTGGCATTTTTTTCAAAGCTCTGGAGGTGATCTGACCTTGTGGCTGGGGTTGAGAACCACTGGTATTGACCCATCAAAACTTTATCTCCTAGGCCAGGTGCAGTGGCTCAAGCCTGTAATCCCAGCACTTTGGGAGGCGGGGGCAGGAGTCTGAGTCCAGAGGTTTGAGACCAGCCTGGGCAACTTGGTGAGGTCTTGTCTCTATAATAAATCAAAAAAATATCCAGGTATGGTGGCAGTGCTTGTAGTCCCAGCTACTCAGGAGGCTGAGGCAGAAGGATTACCTGAGCCCGGCAGGTTAAGGCTGTGGTAGCCATGAGCATGCCACTGCACTCCAGCCTAGGCGACAGAGTGAGACTTCAACTGAAAAAAAAAAAAGAAAGAAAGAAAGGGAGGGACTAAGAGAAAGAAATAGAAAATAGTAATCATTAAAAATATATATATATATAAGCTGGGCTCGGTGGCTCAGCCTGTAATCCCGCGCTTTGGGAGGCTGAGGTGAGTGGATTGCCTGAGCCCACGGGTTCGAGACCCGACTAGGCAACTTGGTGAGACCTCATCTCTACAATAAATAAAAAAAAAAATCAGCTGGGCATAGTAGCACATGCCTGTAATTCTGGCTACTTGGAAGGCTGAGGAGGAAGGATCGCCGGAGCCCAGCAGGTCGAGGCTGCAGTGGCCGGGAGCAGCCACTGCACTCCAGTCTGGGCAACAGAGTGAGACTCCAACTCAAAAAAA